>JAGFPH010008976.1:24313-50699 GCA_018207615.1 Philaenus spumarius
GGGGGCCATGGCCCCCTAGCTCCCAGGGAAAGGAAAATATGTATATTATTAATAAATTATAGTCAGGTATTTTTCTTTAAAGAGATTAGCACTAACATATGTTTTAAATTTATTTTATTTTTTACAAGAGTTCAAGCATGACCTGCTGGGTCACTACTTGGTGCGGCCTCTATTAGTGTTATAGGTCTTTGTGTATTCACTGACGGTGTAAAGGTACAGACTCAATGTTGTGGGGGTTAATATTTCATCTGAACAGCAAATTAGCTTCCCAAATTTTAAAAGTTTTCTTGGGGAGGTCAAAAATATCCCAGAACTCCTTTTGCCGAAGGAGGAGAAGGTACTCCTTACACGTTCACTGCTACGCAAATTTCGTATTTCCTATGCTAGGAGCTGACCTTTTATTTTTTATATTTATAGTCTAAATGAGTAGAAATTACTTTATTTTTTATTGTTGAACCTTTCTACGTAATAATAATCACTAATATTTTAAAGCGGACGCACATGTGCGTCCATAGCATATAAGCTTACACATGCAATGCATTGTGTATTGAAAATACTTTAAATACGGAGGTTGGCGTGCGAAGCACGCAATGCATTGTGTATTGAAAATGCTCCCAATACGGAGGTTGGCGTGCAATGCACTGTGCTTCTCATAGTGTTCAGTGTCAAGCTCACATATACGTCCTTAGTAGTGAACGTGTTAAACCTCATACTCCGGTCTAGCCCCCCCTAGGAAATATCATATGGGCGCCCATGTACCCATTGTTTACATTAATACCCGTGCATGACAACGGAATACATTATTATTTAATATCAAATACGTGTTTTATAAATTGTATTTGAACAATCCCTAACCTAGTCCAGACCTGCAAACAATGTTCATATTACTATTCTCTGTTTCACATTCACTTGTCAGTATGAGTCTTATGGGAGATTCACTAACTATTATCTTTTCCAAACTATTCGGGTGCCTTGCGAGTTGCGACAACTGCAGCGCTATCAGCCTGAAGGCGTCGCAGATTAATATCAATCTTTCCTCTGGCCATAAAAGTCATAAAAACAATTTCAACTTAACTTTTGAACCTATGATATTTTTATTGCAATGTTTTATAGATTTGTTAACAGTTTAAATCGCATGTTTACCATTACATTTATATTTACAATAACTCTCTCTAATAAAAAAAAGCAAATTTGTAAACATTAAAAAAATCTAGAAAAAGAACTATAACTTAAACAATATTACCCGTAAATTGTGTTTTCGGCTGTAGTTTAAAATACTATTTTTCGGTACGGTCTTTGAAAAATGCATTAATCTCAGTCTTTGAATAATCTAAATACATCTCGACTCTCATCTCGGACGCAAGGCTGATTTATGAGGGTGCCACCAAGTGTTATTGTAATCAAAATCCATATGATATTTTGTAAACAAAACATGACTGGCATCAGGTACAACAAAATTTCTCAGTTTGGTGGAAGAATCGGGAGTTGACGGAAGTGTTAATTATTAAGTTAATAAATTTCTTTCGGTACTCCATAAATTACTGGTATACGCTAAAAGAATAACAGTTGTATCAAAACATCACATATAAAATATATTTTAAAACTGTATTCAAATCGAATTAAAGCATAATGAAATAAATAGTCAATAATAATAGTTATTTGGGCAAGTAACTAAATCCCAAATAAATAATCAATTATAAAGTGTTTAAAGCAGTTTTGTCTAAACAGTGGGCCAGAAGCGGGTAAATATTTTGACAGGGGCTAATAGAGCATTGACTGCCATATGATTTCCATTGCTTACGGGCGCTACGTACAGACAGGTGAATGTGGAACCAAGAATAGAAACATACTCGATACAAAAATAAACATTTGCCCATATACAAAACCGAAAGTTTTTGTTTAGCGGAAAAGACGTTTGAACAAAATGTAATAGACGCTAGAGGAGTAAAATATTGTGAATGATTTCCAAAACGTAGCAGAATATTGTAATTCTCTGCCAAAAGTCGTAAAAGTCAGTAAAATGTTTTGAGAACGGGCACCCATTAAGTTAAAAATTTGAAATGAAAAGATCGATTAGTCTAATGTCAATAAAATTTCGAATGTACATTTCTACAAGTTAATGGTGACATCTACGCCAGTTTAAAGTTGATAGGGGTTTCCTTACAGAATCTCTTTTATATTTATTTGCTAATCAATGTTTATATTCAGATTCGAATATGACACAAATTACCCATCCCATAACCATGGTGTAGACGAACGCATTAAATAAATCTTCGATTAATAATAACAATGTTGTTTGTTCCAAATTTGTACTTTCTCCACCCTATACGTAGTATATGGAGAAAGTATTGTTTTCGTAAAAATGTTCGAATTTGAATTTTCAGTTGAATTATCTGTTTTGGTGCTCCCAGAACCCCTAAAAATGGTTTAGTGCAATTATCTGTGTTGGTGCTCCCTGAACCCAAAAATATTTTTAGTGGAATTTTTTGTTTTGGTGATCCCTGAACCCAAAAAAGTGTTTTTAGATCTGTCTGTCAGTCTGTCAGTATGTATACACGACCAGAGAGGACACTATTGGTCCGATTTTCATGAAATTTGGTATGTAGGTACTAAACCCTAATATCTCCAGGCGTTTTTTTCATTTTTTGGAATTTTTAATTTTTAAGGGTAATTTACCCCTAAAAACCCATAAAAAACGACAAAAATGCAAATTTCTCAAAAACGGCTCTAACGATTTTGATCAAATTTTCAGTATTTATAGTGCTTAAGATGCCAAACAAAATGACACCACCCGCTTTTATCAAAACTTCGGCGTTTTATGTTTATGGGGAAATGTTTAAAAATAAGCAAGTTTATGTTGTAAATCTAGCATCGCGGCGGCGGCCGCACGGGGTAGCACCATGGTAGCGATCACGGCCAGTAATTCAAGGTCGCGCGATCGAATCCCGCCTAGGACAATAATTTTTTTATACGATTGACGTAGGTAGAATATTATTTTTTTGTTTTGTTCTAAAAAGTAATAAATAAAATGATTGAAAACAATATTATTTTGACTACAGTAAGTTGGGAGAAAGTTTGTGTCAGTTAACTGATACCGTTTATTTATGTTATAGTTTACAAGAATAATAGTAAACGAATTTAATCTATAGTCAATCTTATTTTCGTAAATGTTTTTGAGGATGGTACCAACCATATGATTTTAGAATTTTTATTGTAACGATTAGTCCAAATTGTGTCAAAAATGGACACCACTTTTAACGAGTGGAACTTCTTTCACGTAGACAGTTATTCAGAGCCAAATCCCAAATGGTTGAAACCCTAAAACAAATAAACTTAGTTTTGGAAATTCGTTCACGAACGTCGGCGGGTCAGCTGCGTGATTGAATTATTATTATTTATTCGACCAATATATCCCACAAATTGCACATTCCAAACACTATTGCAGGCTAAATAAATCATCATTTTAATGACAGTGTTGTTTATTTAGTTCATATGTTTTATTGTTTCATTCATAAACATGGATTATTTAAAATGAGAATCGTTAACCAAAAGTTGTTAATAATTCAAATTAAACCACCGACATCGACAATTTGATACACTACTTATGGACACACATTAAGCTTAGGCCTCCTAGATATTTGCCTGTGCTCCTGAACAAACGTCCAGAAAATTGTCTGTGTACAGCATACGGTTCCCACCATAAATGGAAAACAAAAAACACATTGTTATTACAGATACACTTGTTTTCGGGAATAACTACGTAGGTCTGAAATAGGTTTTACATAAAATCTCATTAACGGAAACTGGAGTCGAAAGCTTGGAATCAAACATTTAATTCGACCAGTTGAAACCCTTATTTAAATGATGCTCCAGTAACCGTCCCGGAATTATCATAATAACCACATCAATCACTGATCCTGCGCGATCAATACAATTCAAATATCAATACTTATGCATGTGAGTCAAGTATAAAGTACCCCTTCATAAACATAGCCGTGTAAAGGTAAAATTTGATAAAACCGGTTAGTTTAGAGAACAATTCATGTACTAAAGCTAAAACAAACATTTTATCCTCAATTCAATAATGAAGTCGTACATGTCTGTTTCCTTTTTAGTGTTTCGAACCTTCTACAGTACCGCCTTATCTGTCTTAAGCTGGGTACGCACTTGCAACAAACTGCCGTTCCGTACCACCGATCCGAACATTTCGACGAACACAATATCATTCCGAACATCGTAGCGTAACAAATTGGGTACGGGAGGGCGATCGAGAGAATCGAGCGTTCTTCTGGTTGAGGTCTCGCCCCAGAATCAGTCATGACATCTCAGGAGCAAGTGGCAGCATTTTGGTACATTTTGATTGATTACTTTGTGAGAAAAAGGAAGAAAAAATAGCATTGGTGGATAGCGAACGTATATTCAAACTGGGAACAATGGGGGGGGGGGGGGGGGGACCCGGGGGGGGGGGGAAAAGTTCCAGGGGGGCGGGGGCCGGTACAAGAATTTTACCCGAAGCATCCGACGGATACATCCACAAAACCATGCACAAACACAAACTGATAGAATAATGAAAATAATTCACAGAATATTCGAAGAACGGAGGAACATTACGGTGCGACGTCGACCCTGTCCACACTATAATAGCAATAGCAACTTTATGTCGATTTATTTCAATACGTTTAGGGCCGCCATTTTGTTTTGGGTGGTCCGATTTTCATTTTATTTATGTAATTTTCCTAGTCTTAAATAGACTTTTAAAATAAGGTATCACATGACCATACTTCCCATTTAAACATTTTAAGTTGCCCCCTATTTACCCCCCTTTAGAACAGGGGGGCGAAATGTTTAACCACCTAAAGATGTAAAAGAAATGTTATAATAGGTATTGTCAAGGTTTCACATTCATATCTCAGGCTGTTTAAATTATATCCTGGTGTGCCCGGACATAAAACCCATCCTGTATATACGAGAGAGTATATCAAATTCAAAAAGAGCAATGCATTAAATCAAACTGTTTCTAGAACCTTAGAACTTGAACTTCTAACGTGCGAGAGTCTCACGCACTTTTTTTAAGATATTCCCAAAAATGTCACTGAAACTTCAATCCCTTTTTATATAGCCGACAGTAATGAAGCTAAAATTTTGAGGAACAAAATACAGTACGATTTTCTGACTCGACCTAGGATCCGAATTATTAGCCCTATTTTCGGACAATCTAAATGCAAATAATATCTTCTTCAGCCCTGAATGTGGACATTTCTAAAGCCATATATTTAGCTCTATCTGATCACTTCAACATCGACATGTTAAAATATCCAACCTAAAATTGATCACACGTAGATATGTTTACCTGTTAATGGAGGTGACTTTGTAAACCCCTAAACAATTTATGAAAATTCAAATTTGCAATTTTTCTCGAATGTACTAAAACTTTGGACTTTTATGGTGCTGTTAGGCAAACTTTTTATTTCATATTTTTGCCGATTCGGGGGTCTCCCTGCTTTATTTATAAACTTAAAACATGGTTAATTTAATTATACTTCTATAACCATTTTAATTAAAACTAACGCTATTTCTAACCAACGCATAAATACATGTTAAGACGTTAACACTATTTTGAATCTGCAGTCTTTAAAGTGAAATACAAGTTTTAATTAAACGCAAAGATCCTGTGACACAGTTTAACTACATTGTCGGTTTATAAGTAGAACAAATAGTTTTCTCTGTACTGAAAGCATTGTATTCAGTTAAAAGTTGGATATTTTGATTCGGACTTGATGTTCACTTTAGTTCGTAATACAGTACTATTTCACGTTGAAACAATTAACTATTTAATCGGAGCCAATCTTTAAGTATCGTAATTGGTAAATTATCAAAATTTCTATTAAAAGATCTTGGACAGTTTCTCATAAACTTTTTGTACAATAAATGGGAAATTTTTGTATTGCAAAATTTGTAGACATATGAACCATGTACATTATTGAGAAAAAAAACTTGGGCCGTAATATTATGTAATTGTGAATATGAACAAAATTTAACAAAACTGCAATCAACAGGAGAAATGTGAGAATGACTAAATCACGGGCTGAAACTTTAGTAGGCCTACTGTTCAGTGTAGCGCAAAATATGAATACGTCATAACTGACCGAGCGAAGCGAGGTCTCCGTTTCAGCTCAACCGTTTGGCATTTTGTCTGTCTGTCTCACGATTACGGCCAAACGCCTTGACCGATTGTCATGATTTGCTGCATGAATGTTTCTTATTCCTAGGTCGAGCCACCTATATACATGGGTTATCCATTTTTCATTTTTAACCCCTTAAATAAAATAAAAATGGCGGCCACACCGTTTCTCTCAGTGTAAGCTTTTTTCCAAAGTCAGTTTATGGCTTAACCGTAAGTCGAATTGAAAAACTAATAACATTTAGCGGGTAGCAAATTTTGTTCTACAAAATTGTTTTCTTAATTTTTCCTTATCTCTAACGGTAAGCTCAAACAAAATGGCCGCAAACTTCTAAATTTGTTAAAAATCGTCCAAGTTTTTTTAATTTAACCATGTTTTTATAAGTTTATTCTTTAGATATCTTCATAAAACCTTATAATTTTATGGAGACGGAGAAAGAGAGCGCTTCCTGCTGTCTTGCTCTTTCCTGCGCTACGTCAGTAAAGAAAATCTTTAGCAGTTAAAGCTCAAGAAAAGAAAAAAACGAGAACTAAAAACCCCGGAATCGCGGGAATTGCAAAATAATGTTTCACTGACTAAACCTTCTGCTTACTTCCTTACTGGCACACTATTTTTAACCTAAGCTCAAAACCACATTTGTTATTTCAACGAGGGAGGTCTACTGTTCACAGAACCACTAGTATGTTAAATATTCTGAACCACAGATAGAAGAAATTGTACACAGATGTCTACCTGGATTAAGAAGTCAAAAACAAAGCTGGAGCTTGTCACAACGAAGAACTAGCCCATAGAAAGTGTCTAACTTTCACCTTAGAATGCGCTTACTTTTCTCTGTGAATAAACTAAAAAATAAACATGGCGAGCATACTATACAGAAAAACATACATTTTTATAGCAGTAAAATCATCTCCGAAACATACATGTTTAAATTACCTCGTTCTACCTTGTTGTTCTACCTCGTTGAACAAGTACTCTACATGAACTAGAGGACTCTCTTTCCCCTTATTAATGACTTTACAACACATCTCGATTGTAGGAAATGTCACGCGCAATAAAGGTGTCGGGTTACTTTGCAGATTTTAACGTAAGACTACACTTTTACTTTCTCCCCTCTATACGTAGTAGGTATATGGAGAAAGTATTTTTTTCGTCCAAATTTTCAAATTTGAATTTTTAGTGGAATTATCTGTTTTGATGGTGTTTCCTTAACCCAAAAAAGTGTTTTTTTTTTTTTTGTGATGTCTGTCCTTGTGTCTGTTAGGATGTGTACAGAGCTGGAGACCATACCAACGGTCCGATTTTGATGTAGGTATAGTTTTAGAATATGTCCAAGCGTTTTTTTCATTTTTAAAATTTTTTGAATTTTTAAGGGGTTTTGCCCCAAAAAAATGGCTAAAAAACGAGAAAAATCCAAATTTCTCAAAAACGTCTCTAACGATTTTGATAAAATTTTGCTTATTTGCAGCCCTTAATGTACCCTACCATATGCAAAAAACCGCATCTTTCTAAAAATTCTCGTTTAGTTAATAATAATAATATCTGATTTTTGGGGGTTTTGGCCAAAAAGGCGGTTGTTTTTTAAAAAATTTCAAAACCTTTTTGTGTGCACATATATACGTCTAATTGACATGTTTGGTGCAAATTTGTTCGAAATCGATCGAATAGTTTTAATAATAATATTTGTTAGTTACTCTCCTAATTTAATGTGCTCCCCCCTCCCCCTACTGTAATACAATAATGAATCACAGTGAATCTGTTTAATAATTTAAATATGTTTCTGAGAAAGTATATGACAGTTCCTGGTACTAAGAAAGGATTTTAAAATAGTTCGCATTTAAGTGTTGAAACAACCCCTAAAACCATATATATTGTTTGTTTTATATCTCAAAAACGATATGGTCTAGGAACTTGGAACACATATTGTTCACAGGCCACAGAGGTGCACTATAAGAAATAATTTTGAAATATTTCGAATAAAACCATAAATATTGTTTGTTTTCTATCGCATAAACGATATGGCCTAGGAACGTGGAATTTGGTAGGCCTACACATATTGGTCATAGGCTCTAGAGGTGCAGTAAGAAATAATTTTGAAATATTTCGCGTTTAAGGGTCAACAACCCCTAAAACCATAAATATTGTTTGTTTTATAACTCAAAAACGATATGGCCTAGAGGCTCTAGAGGTGCACTAAGAAATGATTTTGAAATATTGTGCATTTAAGGATTGAAACAACCCCTAAAACCATAACTATTGGTTATTTTATATCTCAAAAACCATATGGCCTAGGAACATGGAATTTGATACACTATTGCTCATAGGTGCTAGAGACGCACTAAGAACGGATTTTAAAATATTTCGAATCTAAGGGTTGAAAGAACCCATAAACCCATAAATATTTTTTGTTTTATATCTCAAAAACGATATGGCCTAGGAACGTGGAATTTGGTACACATATTGGTCATAGGCCCTAGAGGTACACTATGAAAGAATTTTTAGATATATCGAGTTTAAGGGTTGAAACCACCCCTAAAAGGTATAACGTTTCAACTGGGAGAAAGTATGTAGCAGTTATCTGGTACCGTTTATTTAGTTGGTAGTAAGGGTGGGTTGAGAATAATTTCGGGATATTATTCAAACTACATAAGTATATAAAATTCTTTAAAACTAGATTTTATAACCTTAAAAAGACCTTTTATGCTAGTATCGAACAAAGCTTTAGCCCCTCAAAATGTATAGTAGAATATTTATCGAGTTCTGATTATTTGAATACTAGTAAGCCCTCATGAAAAATCACAGGCAGATTAATTAGATACATGAGAAATACATAATTTAAAACAATTCTATTTCAAAACAATTTACTTTATCTAGGCCTAACTAAGCTGACGGAGATTTTTAACTGGGTAAATGTGTACAATTAGAAGGATTATAAAACTTTAGGCCTATTTGTTAACATTTTGTATTTATATGTGGTATTATATATTTAAAGAAAGATAAAAATACTATCTTTTAACCGCTTTCTATTTCATATTGATATATATCAAATGATTTAGAAGTAATTAATATTATAGTGAAGAAATTAATAATCGAATATATCTGTATGTTAAACGAAGATGTAGGCTACTATTGTTTCCAAAGTTAAACGAATAGGTATCTCTTCTTTAAATTTGTATAAACGAATAATATTGATGATAAATGTTGCATTTATATTCAGTTTATAACCTCGAAGCAGAAATTAACGTATTATAGCATAGGCCTGCAATAGTTAACTCATATTTAAAAAAATCAACTTCACAAACAATTATAATGATTGAAGTAGTAAACATAACCCTAAAGTATATTATAATAATCTACTCTGGGTTTTGTTTAAGTGTTACAGATGATAGGTGAAATCAGCTGTTAAAGTGTTGTAACTGTGGTTTTTTTGTGTTTTTTAAACGTGTTATGTGTTTTATTGTGTAAGTGTACTTGACAATGGGATTGCGGTCCCGAAACGCGTCGTAAGATTCGAACGACCAAAAAAAGTCACAAGACGGGGACCAATAAAAGGTAATATTTAATATTATTATTAATATACAGTACTATTCTATATAATACTAGCTGGCCCGACCCGGCTTTGCACGGATAGACAAATCAACCTGATACTAATAATTAGCCCAAGTGTTTTAGTTCATTGTAAAAAAAAAATCTTCATTGTATACCTAACCTAAAATCATATTCAGTTTTTGATCCAAATCAGTTGTTGATCAAAATCAGCTGTTTTAAGCTTTTCATACGAACAGCTGTTTTTTGTGCCCATGATAAAATCAAAAGAAATCTTTCTTCTTCTTCCTTAAGATTGACCTTCCATAAGATTAACATTGAAATTTTGAGGGCCACTGGGGCGTAGCCCTTATCACTAAGGGGTATGAAAAATAGATGTTAGCCGATTCTCAGACCTACTCAATATACTCACAAAATTTCATGAGAATCGGTCAAGCCGTTTCGGAGGAGTACGGGAACGAACATTGTGACACGAGAATTTTATATATAAGATTATTCAAAGTGACTTGGAATCCAAGAATCATGCAACTAAAATTATATTAAATGTTACTCACGTACGTACGTACGGACGTACACTCGCTTTTATAGGAGTGTATAAAAGCATTCTGATGCACGGTTTAGAATGCTTTTTAACTCTGTAAAATGTAATTGTAAGTTTTTCATCTATGACAAACAGAAACAAGTGATTTCATGACGTCACTCTGTTTCCCTTTTAATAGAATAAACAGATCAAAGAATAAACAGTGCTTAGTTTAAGTGATTTAGACTCATTAAGAGGAACAACTCTAGATTTAAAACACAAACACTTGATTGATTTGCATAAACATAGACTAAATAAATTATGCACAGAGGATGACAACCCTTCATCTATCCTCATGCATGTTAAAACACGCCGGAGTCTTCTTCAATTTTGTGCTCGATTAAGTCAGCACACACCTTTATACCTGAAGGATATACGTGGTAGTTAAAAGTAACGCACCCAGTACTTGACTCGTTATTTGCGGCAATACTTTCTAGGAACAAAGGCTACCTCGGAGAAAGGTAGACGTGGGGGGGGGGGGGGGAGCAGACTACAAAAACATAATGGACTCTCTGAGTGTGACCTACCGTTTCGAGGATTTGAAAACGTTTCTACGAATGTCCAAACGTAGAAGAATGACACGGTTAATTGTATTTTCAGTTCCTAGGAACAAAAATGCGCGGATGCTTTTAGAGAACATTCTATGTGTTTTTCGATAGGCCTCCTCCAGCCTTTAAAACACATAGAGACTATTTATAAGCATCGTAATTTTAGTATCTTCTGTTCCTCAAGCTTTAGAAGTAGCCTACAGTCTTTTTTTTAATGCAGCTCTTAAATGGACTCCTGTGGACTAATACCAAATAAATATTAAAATGATGAATCTTAAACAGAGAATCCGTTTACACTCCAAAGAAAGGTCGACCCGAAAATATTTCCCAGAGTGGACAAAGAGCCCGGGCCTTTTCTGAATGACAGCTGGACTCACTGCCCCCCCCCCCCCCCTTACAATTATACCAGGCTCTCTGTCTGCTCCAATTAGTATATAATACGCCAAAAGTTGCACAATTTAAGGCTAAATATTAATTCATTTAATAAAATCTTATTCTTAGGATCAATTTTATTTTTAAATCTGTTACCAATTACGTTGTTTTGTAAAACAGAATTGAAACCCTAAACAAATTTTCTGAAGTATTTACTTACATTGTCTAGTCACAGGGTTTCGAGTTTCTAAACATATAATATATATGTATAATATTATAGTACTACAGTGTACATATTTGTGCAGTGTGCACTAGTTACTACTTGCAATATAGAAGAGATGTAATAAAGAATCTAATCTTATTAAACGAGCAATCCTTGTATATTTGTACATAAATTTGTTTCGGGGATCTCGCTAACGGCTTTAACGTTTTGGATGGCAATTTTCATCTTAGGGGTTTTTTGATGTCAGGAATCGAATGCGCTAGGTCTTATGTCTGCAAAATGCGCTAAGTAGCTCTTTTCGCCTATGCAAACTCTGAACTTCTTTTATATACCACCTTTGAAGTCACTAAGTAGGCGAATAGGATACATTACATAGATACAATCCAGATGTTTTACAAACAGATGTTAATCTGTTAATTTTAGCTCCTGATGTTTACATATACTATTTAACAAACACAAATCATTAACAATGAATCAGGTGTGGTATAATTTTCAACTTATTTCTTTATTCAAACACCAAACGTAACTAAAACATTATTTTTGTGCTGTTATTAACCGATTCTGAAAACCTTTTCACCAGTTTCTGCATTCTTTGTATTTCTATAAAGAAAGGTAATATAAATTATCTAATGATTATAAATATTACACCTATTTGTTATTTCTAAAATACATAACTTAAACAATATCAAATATAGCCTATTCGTTGGATTGATTACATAACCTATCAGTACCTATAGAGGTTTTTGGAACCATGATTTGAATGTGCTATGTTTTGTATCTGCAATAAAGTCTCTAAGTAGCTCTTTTACTTCTATCAAGAAAATATAAATTATCTAATTATTATAAAACAATTTTACAAAAAAATATTTAGTGATGCTCGGTCACCCAGGCACTATGAAGTAAAAAGAGTAAACTTTATGTAGGCCTTTGTAAAACAATCTAACAAATCTGTTAAGTGGCATCTATGGAATTATTATTGTTAGCCTATACGTATATAAGTAGGCCTACAGCATTAAATTATGTTTAGAGTATTGGTCTTACAAGAATTATAATAAACTTCAGGCCAATGATAATTTACTTATGTTGGTGTATATGGTAGGCTACCTATGCAAATTAATTGTTGTACTTAACTATATCTGTGCAATGTTGTTTTTAAATATATTTGGTAATATAATTTGATTAAGAAGTAGGATAATTATTGTAAAACATAATTGTTGTACTCTTTATAGTTTTGTGAATATTAAACATTATTTATTTCTACTAATTTTGTCAAGAAATTGTATGTTATTTTGTTAAGCGCAACATAGTTAGCCACAAATTATGAATGTACCTTAAAGACCTAGCAACTGATAATTATTCGTATCAACTTTATATAAATAATGGGCTACATCAGTAGGCTAGACCTACTGGTTTCTAAGGCTGATCAATTCCTAAAAAAATATTTTGAAAATGTTTTTTATTTGTAGAGATTATTTTCATTAAATAATTCCAGTGCTATTATTATTTCACAATAATTCTTCTCCCCTAAAATGGCACTAACTTTCTCTTTTGTTGTTCCAATGTAATATTGATTGTACGTACCACTTGCATTTTTTACAGTAGGCCTACCGTAATACCGTACACCAAATATATTTTACCCTAGCTATATTTTTAAAACAAATTTAATTTTGTGAAAATTTTTAATCCAACTGGCTTGAAATTCCTTTTTACTATGTCACTATACTATAGTATAGAGAAAATAATAGTGATCACAAAAAAATCGATGTTGAAATT
This sequence comes from Philaenus spumarius, assembly GCA_018207615.1. Lineage (NCBI taxonomy): Eukaryota > Metazoa > Arthropoda > Insecta > Hemiptera > Aphrophoridae > Philaenus > Philaenus spumarius. The sequence continues at coordinate 37,535 of JAGFPH010008976.1, forward strand.
TTTGTGGAAATATCCGTTTCGGACCCCCTCAGTCTAAAAAACTGGTATTTCCAAAATGTCTGCATGTATACAAAGCTAGAGAGAAAAATATTCAATTGATTTCGAACAAATTTGCACCAGACATGTCATTTAGGCATGTGTAGATGCACGAAAAAAGGTTTTGAACATTTAAAAAAACAACCCCATTTTTGGCCAAAAAACCCACAAAAAATCAGTTATTATTTTTATCAAAAAACGACTAACGGTTTTGATAAAATTTTGCTTATTTGTAGTGCTTAATGTACCCTCTACCATATGGGAAAAACCGCACCTTTCTAAAAATTCTCGTTTAGCTAATAATAATAGATTTTTGGGGGTTTATTGGCCGAAAAGGGGGTTGTTTTTCAAAATTTTTCTAAATCTTTTTTCGTGCATCTATAGGCCTATCTGACGTGTTTGGTGCAAATTTGTTTGCAATCAATTGAATAGTTTTCTCTCGAGCTAATAATAATATTTATTAGTTAATCTTCTACTTTAATTATCACCTCTCCTACCCCTCCTTCAATTATGAAGTCACAGTGAATCTGTTTAATAATTTAAATAGGCTATGTTTGTGAGAAAGTATGTGCCAGTTCCTGGTACCGTTTATTATCTATGTACCAATCAGAAAGAAAAATAGAAGGCTAAGTTTAAATTACAGATTCCTATAAAACTGCCTATATAGTATTTCCACAGTTTGTAGGATAACGACGGTAGGCCTACATTTACAGTACAAATTTCAACATTTAAAAAAGAAACATCTACAGACATTCTTAGATTATACAGAAGCACAACCATTTTCAAGTCAAACATTTATCCTAACTGAAGAAATAAAACTGGTAAAAATAACTAGGCCCTACCCCATGCATTTTATATTTTGCTACACCGGCTGTAGTATCTAAAGGAAGATTTTTGAAAAAAAAATTTGTATTTTGGAGGCACAGTGATACGATTTTAATTATTCTTAAACTACAGTAATAGAACATTCAGACATTTCTTTTCAAATTCGATCAAACCTTTAAAACCTTGATAATTTAGATATCTTTAAAATTGAAAATTACAGACAAAATCCAATTGCTAAAAATCGTCTCGCAAAACCTTGCAATAGATCTTATAGGCCTACTTATGTACCGAAGAATTGTAACTTTAACCATTAATAGAACTAAACAGAAATGATAGTTCTGTACAAATCACTGTTGGATTTGCCATTTCTTGCCATTTTTAATAGAATAAAGCATTTAATATAGTATCTCCAATGATCTCACTTTTAAATATAACATCCTAAAAAGAGATAAATTCATGACAAAAAATAAATAGATTCATAATTTAATCGTCCATTCTGTGTTGAGCACCTGAAATACTAACTAACTTCCTAACACTAAAGAATTTTATATGCATGCATATCATAACAGCGAGTGAATAGAGATCTTTTTGTTTCTGTTTACAAAAATCTTTGTAGGCCTAAACGTTTTACAAAATACCTACTCAATAATATAAAAATTAAAATGCTCAATTTGAGATATTGACAACCTCATAAAATCCTGTTTCTAGCTTTTCCTAGTTTGAATAACTGTGATTAGTAAACAAATACAAAAATCAATTAAACAATTTTTCTAAAAGAAAACACTTTATATGATTGATAGTGATGACCGAAGGTACTTGGTAGAATTCCATAATAATTAAAAGACAAACACAATTTTTTGTAATTTCTACGAGAAATTACAATTTAATTCTACGAAACACAATTTTTCGTAGAAATTACAAAAAATTGTGTTTGTCTTTTAATGAAAACACTTTAGAAAATATTAATACTAACAAGAATGTTTCTAACTGTCCATGCTGTTTTATAAGTAGCATTTAGTTGCTAATCGGTCTGCCTCTGATTTTTATAGATTTGAAGTAAGATTTCCTGGGTGTAAACTTTTTAACAGATTACAAAATACAATTTGCACATAAGTACCGGTACTTGCTTATTAAACCAAAGTGAAACGAATGCAAACAAAATTTAGTATATTGATTTGTTGTCAAAATAAAAATATACCACTCCCTGCTTTTCTAGGATTTACCTATGGACATTATTATATTTTTTCAAAATCTTAAAACTGCTATTGAACCCTTTTTTATGGTTGAAAAATAATGTAATTGCAACATACTTAGCCTACTATAATGGTAGCCTAGGGCATATTATGTGCAACTTAATTACCAAGCATTTATAAAATATACTTTATAGTAAAACTGCTATTGGTTGGTATGGTTGGTGTGATTTAACTCACATAAAAATAAACTAAGCTAGGCTTACTTGGAGCGTTTCTTGTGAATGATCTTTTTAAGGCTCTTCTTTACCTTGAAGAAAACTCTCGAGTGTACAGAATGATTTCAATGCAAAAGGCCTGACTCAAGCCGCAAAATCGTTGAAACATGCATTCGTAATACCGTGTTTCGGATTCTATTTATAAATTAATAATCTGGGAAACTATTTTAAGTTATAAAGAAGGCTTTATATTTTTTACGTGTTACCTTAAAATATGGAAATTATTGCTTAAAACTCCCAAAAAATGTGTTAAAAATAATCGATTTTTACTCATTTAAACTGTTGATTAAAAGGAGTTGCCGAAGATTTCTTTCAATTATGAGGTATAAGACAAAAGCACAAAGCCTTTAAGAACAATTTAAGATGTTTCACAACTTTTTAGGTTGAAAAACGGCGTCCGAAACACGGTAATACGAAGTGCATATTTTTGCTGTTTTACGTAAGGTATAGAAGACCCTTAACCCACGCCCTTATAATTTTAGGGTTTTAAAGATAATAGGCCTAAATAATAGCCTATATTATACAAAAGTTATATTTCATATTAAACCATTATATTTAAATTGTATTAAGTATTTGGGTATTGTGCTAGAAAGTAATTTAAAAATTAAATAAAAAAATACCATTATGATGTGAGGAAGACATGATTAACCTTTCAAGTATAAGGTATACTAAATAATTATGATTTATAACAGAAACATAATGTTTTTAAACTTTTCTAAATACACCCAAAACCCGACGTAGCTTAACAGCTTAAATCTTAGTGTAACAGGAAAATTTATTTCATGTAGCCTAGAGATAAAAAAAAGTAGGTGCTGTAGCCTAGTGATTTAACTATCGATAGAGACACAGAAATTAAACCTTATAGTAAACTCATAAAATAACTGCTGTTATCAATAATCAAAATGTATATTATCTTGTTTTCTTTAGAGATAGGCCTAGGCTCATTGACAGGCAATCTCCGTACAACACCAGCGTTTATCCCGACTGCAGGGAAATTAATATAGCCTACATGTAGTACCATAATTGTGTAAAACGGAAACATTATAAATGTATACATTGCATGCAAAAATGAGTCATCCAGTAAGTTAAGGTAGTGAACAAAAAATCAATGGCCGTCCTTGGGGGGCGGTGGCATGGCAACCAAATTGATTGTTTCGTTCAGCTTAAAGTAAACGATGATTCTCTTACCTGCGCGATTGGAAAAACATCACTACCTCCTAAAAAGAAGCACAATAACAGAAAACGAATATGTTGCAACATTTCCATAATGTTCTACGCGAAAACAATCCAAAAAAAGGGCGTTCTGACGTTAAGAAACGACCCCTTTTTCACTACAAAAAGGACTCGAGTACTTCACTGAACGGCACAGCCTAGCCTATCCTTTAAGAACTCAAAGTGAAGGATGAAACTGAACAGGAAGCTTGAATAATGCGCCACTAGGAAGCAGCACCGCTTTGACATTTGTGCGAGCGCTGTGACGTCACCGCTGTGATCAATGTTTTTGTTGCATTACACACCACAGGAAGCCGCTAGAGGTTAAACTTTTCAAAACTTTGGTTTAATAACGCCTACAAAAGGCTATTATAAAGTTTATTTTTCATTCAAATGGGAATTTGAATTTGACGAAACAACAATATCTAACTAAAAATACAATCTAAATATTTCTGAAAGTTTAATTATTATTAAACTGGAGCAACTCTAGGCCTACTCTATTCGAAATATTAAGTAATTATTTACCGCTGTAATAAAACGGTATTATAATTATTGTAAAAGTATGATCTAATTGCTGTTTGTATTAATTACGTCTTTGACAGTTGACAGTAGCTTTAATTCCATACAAACATAGAAGTTGCAAATTTCAGTTGGAAATTATTCAACATCCAAACTCTATAAAACAGAAGAGTGGACACACGTTTTTGTCAGGAAACAAAACAAAAATCTATAGATTTTCCTCCCAATATGGAAATGATATGGACACGTGATATGGAAATGAAACATCATAGGCTACACTTTAAACATATTATGTATTGTTTTACATGTAATATCTGCCATTAGCACGCAGAATGGTTGCAAGAAAGGTCCATATTTTGTAAATATTTAGAAAAGAATATTTAGGCTTAACTATTACTTTCTGTTAACCTATCTATATATATTATAAAATCGAAAACCCACTCTCTCACACACTGATCACAGTAGGCCTATCTCAAAAACCTAGGAGCGTGAAATGTGGTACCATATTATTGCTCAAAACTCTACAGGCACACTAAGAAAGGATTTTAAAATAGTTGGCCTTTAAGGGTTGAAACAAACCCTAAAATTATTAATATTGTTTGTTATACTTTCCTTAGGGCTAAAAAGCTGAAATTTATTTCTTACAAAACTAGTTCTAAATTTTGTTACGTGCTGCTAAGGGGTGAAAATGTGGTAACCCCTAAAAACAATAAATATATATTTTTATACTTTCCTTAAAGCGAGAGAGCTAATACTTTGTACTTACATTTCAAGATATATAGGAATATAAAAATTAAACCAGTTTTACATTTTGCCACGTACTGTCAAAGGGTAAAAAAGTAGTAAAAACTCCTAAAACAATAAATATTAATTGTTATATTTTCCTTAAAGCTAGAGAGCTGAATGTTTGTACATTTGTTTATTTCAAGATACATAGAAAATGTTAACCAGATTTGCATTTTTAGCTTGCTGCTAAGAGGTGAAAATGTGATAACAACCCCTAAAAACAATGAATTTACTTTTTTATATTTTCTTTAAAGCTAGAGAGCAGATATTTTATACATTTAAATGTCTTACAAGATGCATGTACAAAATAAACCAGTTTTACACTTTTTATCTACAGTTCTGCTAAGAGGTTAAAATGTGATAACAACCTCTAAAACAATAAATACTAATTCTAATAACTCCCCACATATGTAGACAGCTGAATGTATTACTTATTAATTTTAAGTGCTGTATAGTAAATAAATAATAAAATATTAAATTTAAATAGTTGCGTCTAATGAGTGAAATGGGGTTACAGTAATTTTACAATAAAAGTAAATTGTTATTCTTCCCATGAAGTTAAAGAACTATTTCGAAATTTTACAAAGTCCCGTCTTTGTGAGAATTTATAACCTCATAAGTTTATACCTTACAATTTTCATTTTTCGATCTAAGTAGTTTTTACTCTACATTGACTCTATGTTAAGTCAGTAAGGACTAAGCGGCTTGTATACAGCCTATAGATTGCAACAATGTAATCATCATTTTGTTTTATACTTACTCAAGTAGAACAGTACATTTTTTCTTATTAATTACCCAGGGTTTTCGCCTATATATATATACATATATAAAAAAAAATAAAATACAAACCCATTAAATAAAGCGAAAACAATGTTCACCGAACTTTCCAAAACGTTCGAACATTATTTGTTTCCATAAAAAATATGAATGATAAAAATGTTTTATTTACCTCCTATTGGTTCTTAGAATCTATTTGATCACCTCATTTCGATACCTTATACTCGACCATTCAATACTGAGCTGGTGCGTAAAAAAAACCTGAAAATAATACAAAAAGCTTTCTAACAATAATGCTAAACGACCGTATTTTTAAAACTCCTAAATAAACACATTTTTTAATTTTCAAAAAGCTGTAACTAAAATATTTCAAATAGCAAAGTAGGTAGGCTAATCATTACATATTTTTACTGTTTTTCACTTTCTCTACCCTATACGTAGTATATGGAGAAAGTATTGTTTTCGTCCAAATTTTCGAATTAGAATTTTTAGTGGAATTATCTGTTTTGGTGCTCCCTGAACCTGAAAAAATTGTTTAGTGGAATTATCTGTGTCGGCGCTCCCTGAACCCCAAAAATATTTTTAGTGGAATTATTTGTTTTGGTGCTCCCTGAACCCCCAAAAAGTGTTTTTTTTTATAATGTCTGTCCGTGTGTCCGTGTGTCTGTGTGTCTGTAGGCCTAAGGATGTGTACAGAGCTGGAGACCATATCAACGGTCCGATTTTGATGAAATTTGGTATGTAGGTGTAGTTCCAGAATACTCCCGGCTTTTTTTCATTTTGTAAAATTTTTGATTTTGTAAGGAGGTTTACCCCCCCAAAAATGGCCAAAAAACGAGAAAAATCAAAATTTCTCAAAAACGGCTCTAACGATTTTGATAAAATTTGGCTTATTTGTAGCCCTTAATGTACTCTACCATATGCAAAAAACATCATCTTTCAAAAATTCTCGTTTATGTAATAATAATAATAACAACTGATTTTTGTGGGTTTTTGGTCAAAAAGGGTTCAAAACCTTGTTCGTGCATCTTTACAGCCTAATTGTCATGTTTTGTACAAATTTGTTCGAAATCGACGAATAGTTTAAATAATAATAATATAATATAGATGTGTGTTAATTGCATCTAATATTTTCCATGGTAACATTTTCCTACTTTTGCAATTCCAAATAACCACCTCCTATGCTACTCTTGGAAAGGTATGAAGTTTCAACTGGGAGAAAGTATGTGGCAGTTATGTGGTACCGTTTATTTTCCTTCTATCTGTTTACTGATATAGTGTATAAGTTATTCAACACCCTGTATATAGAAAATACAAATATATATAGTTCTTAATATATAAAAACTAAACAAACTTTCTGTTTCAAACAGTTTACCCCAAATTATTGTAGTTCAGTTTATCTGACAGCAACAGTATTATTAGCCCGTTTCCATAGTATCTTGTTAATTTGTTCACAGTCGATCATGTTTTTAAATTATTACTAGGGGCCCTGCCCCTGGACGCTTCGCTCGCAGTTGGAAAATTCTCTAAAGAATCTCGTTAATCAAAGAGCTCGTTTGTACATCAGTTTGTAAAATTATGAAACCAGGCTTAAATATATTAACAGTAATTACAAGATTAATTATAACCTCAAATACATGCTTTAGAAACGTGAGAGGCTTTCATTACGATTTTAGTCCTAGTTCTACTATCTTCTGTCAACTAAAGTTTTGAAACCAGGCCTAAATATAGTAAAAATTATTGCAGGATTAACATAGCCTCAATACTATGTTTCAGAAATGAGCCAGGCCTATATTACAAAATTGACTATTAGAATTTATCCAACATTGCTAAGTTTACCTTTTTTGACAAAATAAATTTTTAAATCAGGCCCAATTTATTCTAATTCCAACGTGCTAAAACAGTATAAATTAGCTTGTTTTTTAACAGTAATTAAATACTATTCAATGAACAGCTGATTTTGGATAATACTCAATCTCAGTTCTATTCCGCTCTACTTCCAACGTGCTAAAACAGTATAAATTGGCTTGTTTATAAACAGCTGTTTTGATCGCTTTATTTACTATTTCTTTGTTATTTTGTAACCAACATGGCAACCCAAAAGGCCCTATGTTAAAATTTTTCAAGTTTTAAATTAGATTTTCTCGAAAAATTGCGTTTTTACACGAAATACAAATATATGGGTGTACTTAAAAATCAAAACTACACCTAAACACAAAATGTCTTTGAATTTGTTCCGTTTTCGAAATCCGCGACAGATACAAAGATACAAGAATTGCTCATTTAAAGTAATAGGATATCTCTATTATATAAAAAAATCCTGTCATTCACGCAAAATCACTGGCCCTACGCGCATGCGTCAGGATCAAGATCCCCACTGCCCCCACCATCTTACACCGATCCAAATAACTAAGAATCAATCGTCATTTCGGTAAAAATATCAGCGTATGCAATAAATTGTTTGCATTTCCTTCGCCTAAAGTGTAGATGGGGGCCGGAGCCTTATATAGTCTTGTATAGTAAAATGAAACAGAGTAACCTCGTTGTAAAATAATCATTCACGACCTGCATCGTTTGCATCATACGTGTGCATCCAAATGTATTCGTGAACACAATGTAGCTAGCGTATACTCTACAAGCTGTCTGTTGGAACAATCATAATTTAGTTATTAAAACGTTGGTTGTCAGCCTGAGAATCAAAAGAGTGAATGCTACAAAATTAAAACAAACTAATAACAGCTACAACAGCCGAGGTAAAAACTCGCAAAGCCGAAATTCAGTAAAAAAATTTTCAAATCTCAAAAATGCTCCAAAAGTTCTTTTTTTTTTGGTGGGTGGGTATCGTTTTTGGAAAAGTTTCAAATGTAAACGTAGGCCTAGTGATACCTCATTTTAAAGGTCTCTGTTCATTGATCATTTTGGAAAAAAATTTTAACTCAGCTTGCTGCGTATGTACAGGGTGTTCCAAATCGTCAAAAAAGTTGTGTTTTACAGTTAGTCTTATTGTTACCATATAACACAGCTTACACAAACCAAATTTTTATCCTAGATTCACGAGAATATACCCTTTCAAAAAATGTTCTCAAGTTTCCCATTATTAAAAATGTTTGAAATTTAAAAAACATTCAATTTTTGAAAAAATAACAGATTAAAATTCAAAAACTCCAAATAGTAAATAAAAAACATTCAATTTTTGAAAAAATAACAGATTAAAATTCAAAAACTCCAAATAGTAAATACATTTTACATTTTACTCCAAATAAGTTTTAAGCTAATTGTCTATTTTTCGTCAATATTGGAGAACATAAGCTTTAAAATTATGTTCAAATCATTAATTTTGATAAAGAATTAAGGGAGTTGCCACAAAAAACCACTTTAAGAAATAATGAATTTATATGATGATATCTGCTAAAACCTTACATTTTATAATCTTTACCTTTTTAGACTTTTAAGACTTACGCTGAATTTAGGGTATTGAAGAGGGTTTTAATCTTAATGCTTTTTATCACTTTTTATGGCTGACAGTTTGTCCATGAAGATCTTTCTTTAATAATTCTCATATTTAATTTATTTTCATTGGCTGTTATTGGATTAATAATTAACTAGGGGAGACCCCTGCGTGCTCCGCACGCCAACCCCCGATGGAACCTTCTAAAAACATATGTTATGTTTTATTTATAATAAAGGTGTAGTATTAATAATAACCTCAAAACTAAGATGTTAAATAATCAAAATCATTAAAGATTTAAATCATGTTAGATGTTAAAATCAAATTATTTCGTACATTTTATAACAACGGTTATAATACAGGTGAAAAGAACCAGTAGGGCTCAGGTGTACACTTAATCAAAAACCTAACCAAAAAGTTACTCACTACCAATTACCGTATATTATCAATAAATAGATCTACTATATATCTTATTTATTTTTAATTAGAATGTAACATAGTTTTTCTTATTTTTAAATTCCTTAACGTAAGTTTTTATTGGTTTGTGTTTGTTGAAACATGTGTTGGTTCAGTATACGCCAAACTTAAAATATTATTTTGTATTAAAAGCTGGACATCCAAATCAACTGCATTATCTGTTAATTAAAAATAATTATTTACTTCCACGAAAGCAGCTGCATTAGTTTGTTTCTTATTAAAAGCAGCTGTTGTGTACAGAAATGTTTTTATAACCTCCTGAATACTATAAACATCATTATTTACATCCAAGAAAGCAGCTGGATTAGTTTCTTTCTTATTATAAACAGCTATTTTGTGTAGAAATGTTTCTTTAAATTCGTTCCATGTTAATCTTGTTGGGAAAACCCGACCTTTGAGATTAGCTCACGCCATTAAAGATAATAATTTTTGACATCTAAAACCTTATTGCAAAACTTCAAAATGAGACGAATTTTTTGACAACTGAAACATTAAATTTGGTCCAGAAATAAGGGAGGAGTTGTGTTCACAAAAAACTGCTTCACATATTATACAGGGGTGGTGAAAAATCCCGGAACGGGTTAATACTTTTTTAACCGTTACAGATGGAACTATATAACTTGGTACACTGTTTCTGGACACAAAACACTATTGTACCACAATTTCAATGAGCCGGAGGAATTTACAAAATTTTCTAAGATGGAGGAGCAAAAATAAAATTTATGAAATCGATTTGGAAGCAATTTTTTAGGTCAAGCACTTTGAAATTAACATTTTTTGTCGCTTGAGTTTTTAGAAAACTCTTCCTTTTCGAGATATTAGCAACTTTATGTCGATTTATTTCAACACATTTAGGGCCGCCATTTTGTTTAGGGTGAACCTTTTGAAGTCGGATTTGTGGCATTGTATTCTACTAAATTAGACTTTTAATTTGATGTACGCTCTCATTTAAGATTTTCTTCTGACTCCTTGTGGGCCGTCCCCCCGAAGTGGTAGCGGCTCATTGAAATTGTGGTAAAATAGTGTTTTATGCCCAGTAACAGTGTACCAAGTTATATAGTTCCATCTGTAACTATTAAAAAAATATTAACCCGTTCCGGGACTTTTCACCACCCCTGTATATAAGGAATTTATGATTTCTTTTTAGATTGTGACAGTAAGACGAAAAGGAAATAAAGGATAACAACGAAAACGGACGAATTATGAATGAAAGATAATAGATATATTGAGAGGATAAACAGGATGAGAAATGTCGCAGAAAGGCACAATGCGCCAAGAAGACGACCCTGGAGGATTGATTAAACATCAACAGAACTAACTCACCCAGGGCGGCCAACAAACAAGACCCATTAATTTAAACTGTACGCAAATATTTACGTTTAGGCCTAATCTACGATGTTTTTATATATTTTATGATTGAGCCTGAATGGATAGCTAGATACTTTTTCAGTTTCAGGGTAACTTCACACCACAATGTAGAGGTGCACTACAAATTTTGCTAAATTAATATTGATTTTAAGGGTTGAAAATTATCCAAATTCGGGGTTCATTCCCAGCCATACCACAGATAAAACAGTTGATTTGATTCAAAATCTTAGCAACACAATTTTAGGTTAGGCCTATACTGAACCAAAACACGTTTCTTGAAAGTATTTACATTCATTACCATAGCAACCAATTTAGCAAACTTAAAATCAATTAATTATTTTTCACAATCAGTGGTTTTTTTAGGTTAAGTTAAAAAAAAAAAAAAAAAAAAAAAAAAAAACAAAGGAAAATCTATGAAAAAGACTCATTGTATTACAATTAAGACATCTCTGTTGTTACATATTATAAATAAAAGATCTGATTTGGATCAAAAGTTTAACCCAATTTTAGGTTATTCCTTTATACTGAACATAAACACTTGGAAGTATTTGCATTTATTACAATAGCAACCAACTTAGTCAATTTAGAATCGGGTGGTTATTGTTCACAACCAACTGTTTTTACAATCAAAGTTAGGCAAATACAAACAACGAGTCAAATTATGCTAATTTTATTTTTTACCAGGTCTATCTGACAAGTTTGAAATATTGTTTTAACTTATCACATTTTTTTTGTTATTGTATAACTTGAAAATTATATCTCTATATAAAAATAGAAAATCTCTGTCCTAAACAGTCGTCATTCCCGTGAAAATATACTAGGACACAATAATCTGTTTTCATTTACTTCACCGCGAGTCAGTGCAGGTGTTGGTTTATAACATAGTAAAACCACACCACAAGCATCAATAAAATTAAAAAAAACACATATCTAACAGACAAAAAACTTATTCAACTGAGACAAATAATATTTTTGAGAAATGTATATTCACAACTATTGACGTAAGAAATTATATATTTCACAACTAAGAAATTAAAAGCGGCAGCATTCCACACCGCTAAAAGTGATATTAAACTTGCACGAGACAATTAAGTGGTTTCATTATAAAGATGGAAAACGTAAGGAAAGGTAAAACAAAAAATTATTAAAATAGTTTTTAGGGAAAACTTACGAATTTTGTAAATTGTCAACCTCCTTAAACGTCAGAGCTAATGAATAGATTTGAATGTGCTGTTATTTCAAATCTTTAAAATAAAAACATTACTAACATACAAACGTTTAAACAGTGGAAAATATTTTAACAAGGAAAACAAACGTTGGTTTTTTAATTTGTTTATTATAGTTTGTTTTTTTTATTATGAATGCTCTCAAGTTCTGCAAACAGGTTCTAATATTCTCAACCAGTCCATACTTTACATCTCTAGTCCATAAGAGTCCATAAGTTACGATTACATCACGATTCAACAGCTGCTTGTTTGAAACATTCAGATCAGCTGATTGTTTGTTATAGCAGATTTATTTCATTACTACTAAACGAAATTGTCACTGATTCCGAGACTACATTTGTTCTGATCTCTTCTTACAAAAGTAAATTTGTTCTTTCCGTATTCTAAAAATGAGTGACGATGATAGTTTACCGTCTGATATAGAAAATGAAGCCACTAAAGCGATGGAAGAAATGATGCTATAAATTTAACATTCATACGAAATAAAAATCTGTTTCAGTTGTTAATTTCAACGTTTGATTATTAATATTAGTGCAAATGTTTGGTTAATAATAATATACTAGTTAAAATTTGGTGTTGATTTTATTTATTGTAAAAAGTTATAGAACACCCGGTTAGGAAAAATATTGTACGTTAAACGTGATAACTGCTTTTTCACATCACTCGGGAGATTATAAACCCCCCTTTCAAATTATGTAAAGAAGCAACTTCATCACGTGTAACGTAAATATCTATTAACTTACATCAGTCGTCAAAATAGGTTAGAAATAAAAGCGTGGCTGAGTTCACAAACAATTCCTTAGGGAATTAAGAAGTAAGATACGTCAGCAAAAAAAACAGTAGTTTTGATAAATAATTATAGGCTAATTATAATTTTGAGCTTCTCTAATAATAAGAATATTTTATTTGTTTTTGTAGCATTAAACTAATGTATTTCTGTAAACAAAACAATAAATTTATTGTTGTACTAGGACAAAAAATTATTGTTCGTAAACAATGCATTGTGGTAGGCCTACTTTAAAA
>JAGFPH010008977.1:6416-19950 GCA_018207615.1 Philaenus spumarius
TATTCAAAGCATACAGATGCTGACGTCAAACTCCGTAAAACACTACGAGTGTGCCAAGAGTGTGGTGTTGGAACGACGCGTCAGGAGTGCAGGCTCTGACCTACACCGGTATGATACACATGCTTTATTGTAACGTTCCAGACCTCTCATTGAGCCTCAGACACCTGTTGAGGTTACTTCTGTTTGTTTACTAATTTAGTTAGTTTGTTATTATTGTTTCTTTAGAACATTAATACCCAATGTGGAGTCAGGACAACCTTAAAGCATTTATAGAAATGTACAGAAACTTTCCGTGCATGTGAAAAGTAAAAAGTGACGAATATAAAAATATTAAAAATTGTGCATCCGATAAATTGTGTGAATTCTGCAAGCGAAATGTAGATCCTGGAGAAAACAAAGAGTTTGTTATAAAAAAATACATGGCGAGTTCTCATAATTGTATCTTTTTTGTGTTATATAACTAAACTTAAAATAACCAAACAAGTTTTTTCGTCCATTCTTAAGTAGATTTCAAGTTCCCTCAATAGAGGCGTATGGCCAAAGCGTTCTCTATTTATTCTCCACTGCTTAACCTTAACGCATATTTTTCGCGGGGTCCTCTCTTTATTTTCACATAAAATACATACAGCGCTACACAAGCTATAGCTATCTTTTTTTCTTAAACTCATGTTAAGGTGGTCAGTACACTGCAAAGTGTTCAATTCGACTGACTAGGTTATCAAAGAGCCTGTGGAGCGGCACGTGGAGCTTCCACCCAGGCGGAAACTCCAAGCACCGCTACAAAATGCTCCAAACTCACGTTTGCGGCGCGCGGCCCAGGAATGTCGCTCTTTTTGTATACCACACTCCAACCTCACGTTCCTATCTCGCCGCTCCAGAATGTCGCTCCGGGTCCAAACGCCAGGAGCGTTGGATTGTACCGTACGTGTAAACGAGCCTAATGGGCTAAGACGCTCGGCGATTTTTGTTTACTCTATGTTCATTTGCAAGTTTTCTGTTATCATGATTCAAAACTTTAAACTCCTTTCTTCAGGAACACACTCAAAAGTCGTTTTAAAATAACCTATCGCTTAAGAGATCCATGTAATCATTGTAAACGTGTTCCCCATTCAAGTTACTTAAACCAGTTAAAAGAATGGGGCGTTTCGAGAATATAATAATACAAACCAAATGGTTGTAATTATATAGCGTTAGAAAATAGCACATTTATAAATAAATGGCAATTGGTAATTTCTAAAAATTGTATGTCAGTTTAATACTCTTGTGAGATAGTTAACAGAAATGTATTTAACAACGCTATGATAGTTGAATTTAGTTTGGAGCATACAATTTGTAAAAGTGAAATACAATTTTAATGCTACGGTATAGTAAAACTTTTGTAAAAAATGCACTTCGAATACAAAGTACCTTGTTTAATTATGATGTTTTTTTCAGGTAAAAATTAGTTTTATATTGCACACAATTAATTCAAATAGGGTTAACATATTATTTAACTAAAATAAAAATAGCAAATGCCTAGAAATAAATTTGTGTTTAGGGTAAAAAATAATAATTAAGGTTTTATTATTTCGGTAATCAAGCCATATCGATTGATTTCACAGGAACGCAAGGCCGTTGCCAGGAAAACTTTTCGGGGGGGGGGGGGGAGGGGGGGTTTGAATTTAAAACCTTTTAACACGTTCACTGCTAAGGACGCACTGGTGAGCTTGATACTGAACACTATGAGAAGCAGCCGATGCACAGTGCATTGCGGGCCAACGTATTGGGAGTATTTTCAATACACAGTGCATTACATGCTTCGCACGCCAACCCCCGTATGACAGTATTTTAAATACACAGTGTATTGCGTGCGTCGCACGCCATCTATAAACCTTTGCTATGGACACACACGTGCGTCCGCTTTAAAATATTATTGATTATTACGTAGAAAGGTTCAAAAATAAAGTAATTTCTAATCATTTAGGCTATAAATATTTTAAAAAATTATCAGATCAAGCTTACAAGAGAGTAAGGCTGTAACGTATTGCATTCTTGTGTATTGTACGTTGTAGTTTAATCTAGCAACTCTAAATAATATCAATATTCATGCAATGCACAATGATGTAAAATATGTTGCTGGATCCTCTGTTGTGTTGTCTACTTTATAATGAAATTTGCACTTTTTAAACCCAGTATTAATTTTTACTACTAAATTTCAGGATTTCACGTGGGGTTGGCCTCTAACCCCCTCCACTGGCTACTGCCTTGCAGGATCGACCACTTAACTGTTTGATCCTTTTTTATGTAATATTAAGCAAGCATGGAGTTGCTAGATACAAGTTTTATCTCCTAAAACATCCTTATAATCTTGAATTTTAAGTTAAGAAAGTGAATAAATAACACAGAAGGTTTGGTATATTTAAATTGTAGTTTATGACCATGGGCTGGTAGGATAAAAAGAAAGATTCAAGTCGATACCCTTCAAGTTGATGTAACTGTGGATGGGATATGAGTATTAAATTTGCTTCAACAATATTGTCAAGTCGGAGTGACTTTTAAAATCCAAACGTGCGTTAGTTTATCTACACAACAAAAATACACGAAATAAAGTTAGTTAACAATTTTAATATACAACTGAAAAAGTAAAAGCTAAACAGGTTGTTATTCAGATTTAAATATAATCGTATAAGATAACGATTTGAGCAGGTTAAACTTTGTAGGCCTACACATATTGCATATTGCTTCAGTAATAAGATATTCGTCTTGCAAAAAAAACAATTATAAAACAAATGACAGGCTAACTATTTAACTAGGTCTTGTTCATTTGAGAGCTGATAAAGTTATTTATATCTCCTCGGAAGAGGGTTGTAAAGTTAATGATACCCTTTATTATCCTGACCATTATCCTTGTTTATTGCATATATATCATAAAAAAACAATAAATCGTTCTAACTGTCTTTTGCAGACTATCTTACTAGTCAATAAAAATTTAATAAAGCAATTTTTAAATCAGTACAGGCAAGCAGGTACTGTTTTCTTTTTTTATTTCTGTATTCTCATATTTGTTTGTACAATTTAATTGTATTTTAAATTTAACTACAGAGAATTTTAAAGATTTGTATTTATTAAACTCTAATTACATAATTATTTAAAGGTAAAAAATATTAATTAAGGTATTTAGTAGCGTGTAGTATATAGTAGTAAATCAAAATTTGTACCGATATTTGTTTTAAATTGTTTTGTTTGGTATTGGAAACAAAAGTATATTAACATTTAGTAGTAGTAGTGTATGGTTTCTTATTATTTTTTACAATTTTATTAGTTCCTCATTACATATATTTTAAAAACATTTCAACATATTTTAATTCAAATAGAATACAAAAAATAAAACAATCGAGTTGCAACTTAAGAAAATACGAATATAAATTACTTGAGAAAGAGAAAAATAAAAACCAAGAGGGTGGGGGATCACTCTTTGGTCGAAACCTGTGTGGGATGTCAAAGGAAAGAAAATTTAAAAATAAAGGATCCACAAAAACCAAATGTGAAACCCCAATGAATAACGAGTGGGAGTTCAAAAAGTATACGTCAAAGTAAATTTTAAAAACATGGGTGTTCCCATTACAAATACACTTATAATACAAGGAAAATAAACAAGATGTTAGCTTCAACTATTTAATTAGTAAAAAACTAAACATTAAAATTACATAAAAATACACATACATAGACACATAAATACGCACTCCAACACTCAACACATAGAATAGAATAATTTTTTGGAATACAGTGCTTGAAAACGTATTTTTAGACTATTTCACGATCACCCATTTGGAATACTAATTAAGGATTACATGCTGTACCCAAAAATAAAGTTTTATTATAACAAATTATAGAGAATAAACCATAGAATTGAACTGTATACTTGAAAATTTTAAATATATTTATTTTTAAAACTTATTTCACTAAATTACAACAACTAAACAAAATTCTCACAAACGTATAGTATAATATAGTTCCAGCCAGACAGGAAAAGGTAATGGCTAACGCGCCTAGGGCGTTGAAAATGTACATATTTCACTAGAAATACCCGAATAGTTCGGAACACTAAACCAGGTTTTCCTTATATTAAACGAAAATATAGAACTTGCACTTCAAATCGATATAAAAATAATTGTACGAATACTGCATATAGATTTGTAATAGATACATCGATTGTAAAATGTGCTTTCTCATTTTTTGAAAACTGTCCAATGGCAAGGGTTTACAGACAAATTCATAGCTAAGAAACTATAAGAGTGACGAATGATTAGAAGATCGTGGTAGAAAGTTAACATCTTGAGAAATCCAGTGGTGTCCTTATCTTCTTCTCAAAACAAGTATGTCTAACGATTATGTTCCTTTAAAAAGTGACGAATTTGAGTCATTTCCTTATGCTTAATAGCGCGGCATCAATATTGATTTAGGCAACTACAATTTCACAACGATGATTACATATGTAAATATACTTTTTAGAAGAAATTTATAAATACAAAAATTGAATTTTAAAACATTTTCTTTCCAATAGTTTTTGTTTTATTGAGATTTGATAATATTTAGTGGGTGAAATATTCGATACAAGTTGTGTTGTCTGAATCTACTCAATTGAGCAGTATGCCACTTAGACGATTAAACAAAAATATAATAACCCAAAGGGGGGCTGAAGCCAACGCACATTTACAGTCTGTATCAAATATAGACGACACCAATAATTTCAGCAACATTCATAATAATAAAAACACATTCAAAGTATACATACACCAGAATCAATGTAACCTATAATACTAAAAACTGAATTTTTTTTACATTTTCATTTGAATAAAGAAGCAAAGATTATTGCAAACTTATTCTTATTTTAGCAAATTTGTATTTCAACAGAGAGGTGCTAGATTATTAATGAGAGAGATTTCTGAAGTCCTTTCTCACTCTGTTAGACTCTGTCAACAGGCCAAAATTAATGTCCAGGAGTGGGATAATCAATCATGTATGGTGGATACAGAACTTTAAGTATTGTTAAACAATCATTAATTCATAGCTTCTGTTCTGCGAAGCGTTTCCGTTTTACTTTTACGAGGGTGTTGTTCTATCATACAAAAATACAAAACCGTGAGCTAGTAAATAAACATACAAATTAAATATTTTATATACATTATTAACACGTTCACTGCTAAGGACGCACATTCACATGTGTGTGCTCACGCTTGACACTGAACGATATGAGAATCGGCCGACGCACAGTACATTGCACGCCAACCCCCGTATTGGGAGTATTATCAATACACAATGCATTGCGTGCTTCGCACGCCAACCCCCGTATTGCGAGTATTTTCAATACACAGTGCATTGCGTGCTTCGCACGCCAACCCCCGTATTGGGAGTATTTTCAATGCACAATGTATTGCGTGCTTCGCACGCCAACCCCCGTATTGGGAGTACTTTCAATGCACAGTGCATTACCTGATTCGCATGCCATATTTAAGCATGTGTGCGTCCGCTTTAAAATATTAGTGATGATTATTACGTAGAAAGGTTCAAAAATAAAAATAATATAATTTCTACTCATTTAGAAAAAAATAAATTGTCAGCTCCTAGCATAGGAAATACGAAATTTGCGTAGCAGTGAACGTGTTAATATAACATATTATATCAGCTAGTAGAAATTTGATCTAAGAACAACAAGCCTGTTTATCGAAGGAATATGTCTTCTTTTTGAAAAAAAAGTCGAATTGTAACATGCATTTTGGAAATATTTGGTTTTTTCCATTTTATAAGAAAGGAATGTGAATAGTTTTGACAGTAATTGTTTGTACGTCATGTGCTAACGTATTATATCAACACGTGTATATCAATAGCTTATATACAGAGTGTACGATAAGTCATGACCCCTAGATATAATTTAAATCTGTTGATAAATCAACGTAAAACCTCTAATTTACAATGGGTATCACAGAAATTCATGTTTTTTAAAGGGCATCAATTTGATGTATCACAAGCCAAACGTGTCCACTGCAAATTTTTAAATTTTGGGTTATATGAGGAGGTGGGGTTTCTTGGGATTTTGTAAATAAGTTTTCTAAGGTGAATAACTGCCCCTAGATTAGATTATGCATATCCCTTTCCATATTTAAATAATATCTTTATAAATGAAAATGTAAATGTGCGTTTGTTCAAAATCGATAATCTCCGAAAGTTCTTCACCAATTGCTTTGAAATTTTGACACAACATTGCATTCGGATCCACGAGTGTCTTTATACACTTTTTGAAAAACTGCAGCATCTATTGAACATAAAAACAACAAAAAATATACTCCATATTTAACAAAAATGTAAGAGCCTTACATATGCTTACTGACTATAATAATAACAGTAGTCGGCTGTTTCCTATAATATTTCCATTATCGGCTGACTTCAAACTTAAAACAATTATTTGGATTTCTAACTTTAAAGACAGGTTTGTGTGAACAAAGCCATCTGTTGAAGTAAAAACAACACACACTATATACACTAATATTATAAAGAGGTAAAATTTGTTTGTTTGTATGTAGGGGGTAATCTCTGGAACTGCTGAACCAATTAAAAATGTTTTAAACTAAAAATCTACTCCATCACTGAGTAAAATAGGTTAGAATTCATATTGATTAAAACATTTTTATTTCAATATTTGTAAATTTAGTCGGAACAAATTCACAGGATCAAGCTGGGCGCCGTAATGCCAATAAACAAGCAACATTATGACAAACTAAAAACGACAGTTGAAAAATGAAACTTATATCGTTTAAAACGTACTAATCAAAGATGTGCAAAAAAACATAAATTATGTGTGTACGTTGCCGTTGAGGCAGGTGGAATAAATTAAACACAATTTTAGTTTAGGCCTAGACTGATAAACCAACACATACATTTCTTGAATGCATTTGCATTCATTATCTTAGCAACCAATTGAATAAAATAACAGATTAAAGACTTGATTCGGATGTCCAGCTTAGAACAAAATAATATTTTAAGTTAGGCCCAGACTGAACCAAAACATGTTTCAACACACACAAACCAATAAAAACTTGCGTTATGGAATTTAAAAATAAGAAAAAACTACGTTATATCCTAATAAAAAATAGAAAAGACATATTATAATTTAATAGTATTCCTATTTATTGACAATATACGCTAATTGATAGTGAGTAAACAATATTAACAGCTGATTTCAAAATATGAAACAATTATTTCTATGTCTAACGTTTTGGCTAGGTTTTTGATAAGTGAAGACCTGAGCCTTACTGGTTATTTTAACTTTTATTAAAACTGCTGTTATAAAACTACACGAAATAATTTAATTTGAACATTTAACATTATTTACCATCTTAGATTTGAGGTTATTATTAATACTTCACTTTTATTAAAAATAAAACATAACATATGTTTTTGAAGGTTCCATCCAGGCTTGGCGTGCACAGCACGCAGGGGTCTCCCCTAGTAAATTTATAAAAATATCGTTAAAAAATAAATATTTGAGCGTAGCGAACGAGTGCATCGGCTGACTTTTATTTTCTTACCACAGAGATTCATGGTTTTTAAAGGGATTTCCAATCATATGTAACAAGATAGGGGTTGTCATTTGAAAAATTAAAGTTGCCCCTTTTACCACCCCCACTTTCAATATTTAGTACCTAATTTAAACACCAGAAAAATAAACGGTAACAGGAACTGACACATACTTTCTCACAAATATATTTAAATTATTAAACAGATTCACCGTGACTTCATCTATATATTTAATTCCGTAAGCCCAAATTTGAAAATGAAATTCAGAGCGAACGGTAGGTCGTAGGAAGCTGGGAGAGGTCTCATTTTAGAGGTCTGGGCACGAAGTTTTGGGGAAAAATATTCATTTTTCTTAATTGTGTCCCAAAAGTTTGTTACGGAATAAAATAAGTCCCATTTAAATAGCATGGGCATATACAGGTGTAAATCAGGTGTAACATTTAAAGAAGAAATAAATATTCGTTTAACTTAATAATATAATATAACAGCTGATTTCACCCATCATCTGTAATACGCAAACAAAACCTAGCGCAGATTATACTTTGGGGTTATGTTTACAACTTCAATCAATATAAGTATTGCGAAGATATTTTTTTTATAAATATGAGTTAAAGAACTAATGTAGCCTATAATACGTTATAAGATTTGTATTGAGGTTATAAACTGTTATATAAATACTTTATTTTATTATCAATATAATATATTTATACACAAAATCTTAACAAATATTCCTACACGTTTATAGTCTTTATAATTGTACACATTTACCGAGTTAAAAATCCCCGTCTGCATAGTTACGTAGGCCTAGATAAAGTATGTTGTTTAAATACAGTAGTATCTATATATTTTGTATAAATGATGTATTTCTGATGTGTATATAATTAATCCGCCTGTATTTTTTCACCGGGATTCACTAGATTTATTTTTAATTTAAGTTACGGTGAATCATGAGACTAACAATTTACTTAATAAAATTACTACAATATATAGGGGCAATTGCCCCTACAAGCCACTAGTAATTAATTAATTGTAGGAGGAAATAGGAGAGGTGATATTAAAGTATGTAGGAGTTTAACAAATGAATATTACTATTATTATTATTATTATTTAGAGATACAACTATTCTATCGGTTTTGAACAAATTTGCACCAAACCCGTCAATTAGGCCTGTATGGATGCACGAAAAAAGGTTTTGACAAATTTGGAAAAACAACCCCCTTTCGGCCAATAAACCGAATAAAAAATAAGCTATTATTATTATTAGCTAAACGAGAATTTTTAGAAAGGTGCGGTTTTTTGCATATGGTAGGGTACATTAAGGGCTACAAAAAAGCCAAAATTTATCAAAATCGTTAGAGCCGTTTTTTTTCTAAAGAAGTAATAACTGGTTTTTTTGGGGTTTTTTGCCAAAAAGAGGGTTGTTTTTCAAATATTTTCAAAACCATTTTTCTTGCATCTATACACAGGCCTAATTGACATGTTTGGTGCAAATTCGTTTGAAATCGATAGAATAGTTTTCTCTCTAGCTTTGTATACATACAGACAGACATTTTGTAAGAAATACTTTTTTTTTATAACTCAGGGGACCTCAAAACGGATATTTCCACAAAAATGTCAGCATCGATTTTTTTACCATCACTATACTTTTTCTATAGTCTACTTTATTATAGTGAGAAAGTAAAATTGGGTGTGGGTTGATAGAGGTTTTACGTTGGTAGGCCTATTGCAATTAATTTAAATTATATCTAGGTGTATCACGACTTACTTTACCACTCTGTATATTGAACTGTCTTTCTCAGGTTTTGGAATTTAAACTCTTCAGTTGAATGTTTTCTGTGTTTTTGACACAATTATTTTATATTTCTTTTTTACAACAGTGCCCTTTGAATTACCAGTTAGAATAACACAAAATGTTTTGAATCTATGTTAAACTGTACTGTCAATAGTAAACTCTGCTGAAATAGTATTAAAGTTTACATTCCCGTCTTCAAGACAAACATTAAACGGAAGCCGTGGAAATGTAAAATGTCTACATACTTGCACAAAGTGCACTGCGTGTGGAATTTCAAGAGAACGTAGCAAGGGTTGTGGTCGGTGGGTTTGTGAAAATGTTACGTCGCTATAAGGGGGTTGTTTATTCTAGTTTTAAAGGTTTAGAGTTCGTTTTCTCTAAGATCTTTTTCTCTTATTTATCCTATGTATACAATAAAAAAAGCACCGTCGTTTTAAATTATAGTAGATTAAGTTCAGAAAGTTAAAGGGCATATTTTATTCAAACATTTGAAATTTCTATTAATCATGAAAACAGTATGATCCACATAAAATGACGTAAAAACTACATACTTACTGCCTTTGCATTATGCAAAACTGTAAAGTGTATTGTCTAAAGTTGGAAAATCTTTGAAATTTACAAATAATTTTATAAGGGACTAGAGGGCTTCAACCAGCGTGCTTGCTCTACTCACCAATCACGCAGCTACTCGATGCTAAGCAAATGTATACAGATTATTGTGAACTATGATATTTTAAGAGGAATGAGGATTGCTTACGACATTGGTTTTTTATTTGTATATAGAAGAGAAACAACCTTAAAGTTTTAAAACTATGCCAAAATATGATACGGTACAGCAATATTTTAAACTTGTAGGATAGGACCTAGTAAAGAATAAAAATGGCGTAATTTTAATAGAGATCATGTTTGAATTATTACATAATAAGCCTTTTTGTTGTTTGAATTATTACATAATAAGAATTTTTTGTTGTTTGTGTTTGTATGTTAACCTAACCTAAAAACACAGTTTTATGAGAAGAATAAATTACCTGATTCTAAATTTACCAAATTAGTTGCTGCTGTAATAAATTTTAGTACTTTCAAAAATTGTGCTTTATACAGTATAGGCCTAACCTAAAAATATCTTTTGATACAAATCCTCTGTTTTATTTATAACTAGTGGACCCGGCAATGCTTTGCTATTGCTTAATTTGAAACTTTGAAAGCCTGTAATTCGTATCCCTGAGGGCCGATGTAAATTATAATGGGATTCTGCTCATTGCTTGATTAACCTAACCTAAAATTATATTCATTTTTTGATCCAAATCAGTTGTTGATCAAAATCAGCTGTTGATCAAAATCAGCTGTTTTAAGCTTTTCATACGAACAGCTGTTTTTTGTGCCCCTGATAAAATCAAAAGAAATCTTTCTTCTTCTTCCTTAAGATTGACCTTCCATAAAATTAACATTGAAACTTTGAGGGCCACTGGGGCGTAGCCCTAATGTCCTAGGACTTCGGTAAATGGCCTAAAACCTTCCCAGGGTTAACCTGTGTTACTATGCAAAATTTCAAAGCAATCGGATGGACGGTTTGGTAACGCATAAAGGACAAACATACAAACGTACAAACAGACGGACATACATTGAATTGTATATATATAGATATCTAATAACAGATTTATGAAATATACAGAAACCCTTTTTCATAGATTTCTCTTGTGTTTGTTTTTGTTTTCATAACCTAACTTAAACAACCTATTGGTTGTGAAATAGTTATTTGTGTCTTAAGAGAGGAAAATAGCACTTTGTCGCCCCGAAAGGAAATTTTACAGCACGAGCGCAGCTGTTAAAGGCCTTAAACAAAACTAAATTATTTAACGTTTATAAATTTAGGTTTCTAGGGTTTTCAACTATAATACAATCCACATAATATAATTTCAAATTACGTCAGAGTAATTATGTCAAATTATTATTCCCAAATATCATAAGTGACATTGCGCAAATAAGGCTTCAGCAATATTGTACGCATGTCACTCATGTTGGAGGGAAGTGCAACCACTTGTCAATTGTTGACTAAATATATCAAGCATCTAAAGCTGGTATTAAATTCGCTGTATGACACGGCGATGAGAACCCAAGGTAATAAAGAATACAGGGTGTCGCATAAGTAAAGCACCAAATTCGGGAAATGGTTCTGTTGGTCAAAATAATGAATAAACGTTTTTCCAAAAACGCTTCGTTTTCGAGATATCCACCATTTTGTTTCTTTTACAAAATAAGTCATATCTCCAGAACGGTTTAACCGATTGAGTTCAAACTTGGCATGAAGTTTAACCTAACAATGATCTAGTTTACTAAAAATAAACGATCATATATAATCATGCGTTTTAAAATAGCGGCTGTTTGAAAATGTTAATCCTGAATTACCAACAAACTTCAAGATACTTTTTTTGTAGCAATTTCAATTCTCTATCGGATGGTGTAACTGTCAAAACAATCGGACGAAGGATAATAGTTAAGTTATACCTAATCATTGGTTTCTACAACGCTGCACCCTTATACCAACATAGTAAACACAACAATATGGTCGGTAAGTACGCTGTTATTATGCATAACTATATCGTTCATCCGATTGTTTTGACAGTTACACCATCCGATAGGGAATGAAACGGGATACAAAAAAGGTGTCTTGAAATTTTTTGGTAAATTATAAGGGTTTGTGGGTAATTCAGGTTTGAGATTTTGAAACAACCGCCATTTTTAAACGCTTCATTGGATATAATTGCTTTTTTTCTTAAAATGTATCATTGTTAGGTTAAACTTCATGCCAAGTTTTTAACTCAATATGTGTAACCGTTCTCTAGATATTAATAATTTTGTAAAAGAAATAAAATGGCGGAATCTCGTAAACGAAGCGTTTTTAAAAATTCTTATTCTTATTTTCTCTTTATTTTGACTCGTAGAACCTTTCCCGATGTTTGGCTCTTTACTTATGGGACACCCTGTAGAAACGGGATTAACATCCTTCCTCCTCAGGCCGCTGAATGTTTAGGTAATGTACTTGTTTTATTGTTGTTTAATGTTTTTTTACCTCAAATCACATCGTTGACTTCGATACTTACACTCGAAAATGATTTTAAAATAAAAAAATAATAATAAACATGTATCTTGTGTTAGCTGTGCGATAAACAACAAATTACAATTGTGTTTTAAATGTCGGTTAGTTATTTTTAATTTCCTTTATTTTGTATGTTGTTTTAAATGCTATTGCCTAGAAAAAAAACTAGGCCCAAATTTGTGAAATTATATTTTTTTGTATGTATCTTATTTGTATTATATTTATAGTTTTTTTGCGCATTACTTCTTTATAGTTTCCTCTTTAGAAAAACATCCTTACCGGTCAAATTATTTAGATTCATCAGACAGCATTAGCCATGACAATATCTTTTTTTAAAAGGGCAGTCCGAACCGCATATAACCGTAATGTTAACGAAATGTCACATATCTTGATAACTATTAGACCTAGAGTTTTGATTTTTGTTTTATATGAAAGGGCTTGTATTTATCTAGTCAAAGACCAGATAATTTATTATTTAACAAATAAAAATTTTGTTTAATAACAATAAATTTTTTTCCACTTTTGTAAAAATAAAACTGTTATAATTCAATTTAAAATGCAGATAAATAAATATCCCTTGGTGTGTGACTAGTTCTTGTTGGTATAAACCTATGCTTAAAATTTCATTAAGATATCTCAAATACTTTTTGAGAAATGTGACATATAGTTTTTAAAAACGCAGTTTCCGAAAAACTTAAAAAAACTACTTACGAAATGCTCGTAGAGCAGCTGTACCATGACTACATTTTTTGTTTAACTATATAAATATATATTATCCTTAAGTGTTGTATATCACTGGAATCAGGAGATTTCAAGGAATAATAATCCATATTTTTGTAAAAATAATTTTATTTTTTTATTTTTCTGTTTAGACTGCCCTTAAAAGCATATGGTTATAAATAAGTTGTAATAGTAACAGTTTGGATTGCGTATTCAAACAGAACGATAAGAAAATAAATACTCATTTATTAGTCTATGTAACTAACCTTAAATTTGTACTTAAACCCTTTACAAATTTTATTTTAAGGCTACATCCACCAACTGTCTGATTTTAGTTATAAACAAAATATTCAACATTAGAACTTCCCTCG
>JAGFPH010008977.1:25550-50695 GCA_018207615.1 Philaenus spumarius
ATCTTATTTTAATATAGATTTAATTGTAAAGTAAAGTAATTATTGTGTGAGGGTTGTAGTAAATTTGGCGACCAACGTGACGGCTTTTTCCTAAAGTATCCCTAAATAACTCCTTAAAATTAATTAGTTTTAACAATTTGATTTATAAAATATTGTGTGTTAGTTAAGTTAAATAATTAATTCTAAAACAAACTAATCAAAATGGATAAACAAAATAACCAGAGATACGATCTGAGAAAGAACATTCAGCCTACATTAAAGGTGCGAGAAACACAAGGCTTGCCCGACACACAGGCGTCCCAGCGAGAAGAAGACGTGATCGAGGAGTCAAATTTGAATACTGAGCACGAAACGATGGAAGGGTCGCGGATCCCAGAAAAAACACACCGCCGGATGGAAGACGTGATATCAGGGGAACGCGTCGACACAACAGAAATAGGCGATTTTTTTCCGAACGACGACATGCCGGTAACACCCAACCCTCGGGCAAGTCCTGTCAGCGAAGATACCGAGTACCATCATAATACCGACACTACCATGGAATCAGAAACGGGAAACATATTTCAATCTGAAATTCAACCCCCATGGTTGGAGATATTACTGCAACGTTTCGATGCCTTTCAGGACGAAAATAAACAAAATCAAGAAAATATACAAAAACAGCTGGAGGAAAAAAAAACAAAATCAAAATATTATCAACCAAAATGTGACAGATGTGAAAAAACACCTAAATTCAGTACAGGATGAATTAAAGACTAGAATGAACCAGTTGGAGGAAGATCTACAGAAGAAATTGGATATGCAGAGAGAAACTAGTCGCAAAGAATGGAGAAGCGAACTCCAGGCCCAGAGAGAGGACATCCAGGTGGATTTAGATAAAGTCACCATCAAAACTCAAGAACAGGTCCAGATACAGTTGGATAACCAAACAGAAAGGATCCAGAAGTTGCTGTCCTGCCAAGAAGAGAAAACGAACACTGAAAATGAACGGATAGTCAACCAGCGATGTCAGGAGTTAGAGGGAAGATTAGAGAATAACATGGAGAAAGAAAGGAAAGTCATGGCGGGACAAAGAAAACAGCTGGAGTTAATTGAACTGAACGTCCGAGATCACAATACCAAAATTAGGGACATAGAAAAGGAATTAATGGAAAAACAATTTAACTACCCGCCCCAAATATCTGTTAGCTGTAGTGGTCAGATTTCTGGAATAGGAGAGAACACAGTACCTAAGTTTCATGGACGAGAAATGAACCCCACAGAACATCTTCGGAGGATACAAAGGTTTTACGAAAAGAGAAGAACGATTAACAACAACCTCGACGCCACAGAAAATCTAATAGACATAATTGAGATGTGCTTAGAGAACCACGCTTCACGTTGGTTTGCCTTAGTCAAAAACGATGTACGTAATTGGGAAGATTTTAGAAAGGTTTTCGAAGCCAAATATTGGAGCAGGGAAGTGCAGAGAGGGATCAGACAACGAATGGAAGTGGAAAGATATAGGCCAAATGGTACCCTTAGTCGGTCTGAGTACTTTACAGAAAGGGGTATTACTTTGAAAGCGATACGACCACCCTTGACGGAGGATGAAATTGTCACCTGTTTAGCCGAACATTATGAGGATATAGTGCAAGATGCGAGACGTGTTCAGAGGATTGACTCAATTATTGAATTTGAGTTATTGCTGCAAAGAGAAGATCTCAAAGACGCGAACATAAGAGCGCGAAAAATACACCATCCATATTCACCTTCCCAACCGTCAATTAGACCTAACTTCAGAGAACAGAGACCAGGACCAACACCATTCCTTTACAGACCTTCACAAGCACCATCTAATCATCGTGGATCTCAAACTTTTCACCACCAACATTTTCAACTCCCACCAGGACCCCCACCTCCATTCCCACGACACCAAGTTGGGCCATACCCCCAAAGAAATAACCAATATATTCACACATCACCTCCTTTTCGACCACACAATAACAATAGAGGATTTTATCAAAATATAAGACCAGAAAATAATAGAGACCAAACAAGACAGAACGGACCCAGGAATACCAGATATCCAACACAGGAACAGGTGAACGTTTGCCACACGGTAGCAGAAAATATTCAAGCCAAGAGTCGTCCAGAAACAAGTTCACCAAATGTGGTGACCCAGCAGGAAAACTGCTGAGCGCAGAATGTGTCACTGGCCACGAGATCGCGAACCATATCATTTTTCCAGACTATGCGAAGCTCGATGACATTATTCCTGTGCCACACAATGTCCTTGGAAATATAAGGCCTAACCCACTAAAATTTATGTCTGGATTAGTATCACACCCAAATTTTACAATAAGTAATATGTTTTGCGACAGAAATTTTCTTTTAGAAGAAGACGAGGTTGAGTTGCCAAATAAACCAGATGTTAACTTCATACAATGTCCGGAGATAAAAATTAAAATCGGAAAACAGAGTGCATATGCCCTAATCGATACAGGATCCAACGTTACATGTATGTCCGAACAGTGGTTCCGGGAGAACAAAGATTCTATGGGAAAGTACGAAGAATTACCTACCACAAATATACAGATACACACCGCGGTGGGTAGTAAAACTAGGAGAGTCGCCAGAATTGTAATGGTAAAAATTAAAATAGATTCCGAAGAATTATGGTTACATGCTTTAATAGTGCCAAATTTAATTAAAGACGTTATTCTAGGTATGGATTGGATTAGTACCACAGAGTCGGTTATAAACTTTCACACGAAGATAATAAATATGAAAATTAATAAGAAAATAATCGTAAGAAAGTTTGCAAATGTCGTTAATGAAGGAATTTTGTGTTACATCACTAATAAATATATGAATCAATATGATGAAAGATATAATAATATTCATGATGATAATATGAATGTAAATTATAACTCAAAATGTGGCACAGAAAATAAACCAATAATTTTAAATGAATCTGTAATCGACAACGCATTACAAGATTATATGAATCTGGAACCACAGCAAAGGGTAAAATTAAAATCACTACTTTTACAATACAAAACAATTTTCTCGGATAACCCTGGACTTTGCACTAAATATACGCACTCAATAGAAATAAAAGAAGACTACACATTTAAAGGACAAACGTATCCAGTACCCTTGATACACCAGGAAGCCGTGTCACGTGAGATAAATAGGATGTTAGAAATAAAGGTCATAGAACCATCGAATAGCCATTTCATAAATCCCATAATACCAATCATTAAAAAGAACGGTGAAATAAGGCTGTGTCTAGATGCGCGTAAGGCTAATGCGATTACAACCCCAGATTTTGAACGGAATCGTAGCGTTAACGAGTTATTGGCCAAAGGTCGGGATTGTAAGTGGTTGAGCACAATCGATCTCACTGCATCATACTGGCAAATACCGTTATCCACAGATTCAAGAAAGTACACGGCGTTTCAATTTAGAGGTCGAACTTATCAATATACTGTCACTCCGTTCGGAATTTCTACGTCACAAGCGGCACTAATACGAGCATTGGACAAAGTTTTTGGTGACAGTGTAGAATCCTTCACCCTAATATACATCGACGATATATGTATCATATCCCCAGATTTCCAGAGTCATTTGTCACATCTTTCGATTATTTTCCAAAAATTATCTGACGCAAATATGACTGTTAAATTTTCAAAATCCCTTTTCTGCAGGGATTCTGTTCCCTTTCTTGGCTATACAATGACGTCAACAGGTATACAAATGGATGATAATAAAATAAAACCAATTTTAAATTTCCCCACTCCTAAATCAAGAAAACAATTAAAATCTTTTCTCGGATGTATTAATTACTATAATAAATTTCTAGACAAATTTTCAGAAACCATCAAACCTATTCTTCGGCTAACCTCAAAAAATGTGAAATTCCATTGGACCTCAGCTGACGAGCAAACTTTCATGAAAATTAAACAACTCTTTCTACGAACTCAAATTTTACATCATCCAGATCCACATCAACCTTTCTTTTTACAAACTGACGCATCAGACTACGCCATAGGCGGGCATTTATACCAAATAAATCCACAAGGAGAGAAACGGGCTATCGTATTTGTATCCAGGGCATTACAGCCAGCAGAAAAACGTTTTACCACCACGGAAAAAGAGCTTCTAGCAATTTTATACTGCCTCCAGAAAACTCGCTATATTATCCATGGAACAGATTTAACAATTGTAACTGATAACCATGCGCTTACGTTTATTAAAACTTGTCGACTGTTAAGTGCACGCCTAACACGATGGATTCTGGCGTTACAAGACTATGATTTTAAAATACAACACTGTAAGGGAAGTGAGAATTGCACTGCCGATGCCTTAAGCCGAATGCCACCACAGAAGCCTACCATACCACAAGAGGACCAATCTAAATTAATTATAACCTATATTCAACGTTTACAAGATAAAAATTTAAAATTCGAACTAAGCCACCTTGCGACACATCAAGCAAAAGATCAAAAATTATTGCCCATTATTCGTATTCTTCAAAATTTAGAGGATCCAACCGATAATCCCAATTTACAACGAATATATAGCCTACATAACAACATTTTATACAAAAAATTAAATCAACAATGGCTGATAATAGTCCCAGAGAATCTCATAAATCGACTTATATGGGAATGTCATTCATATTACTTACATTGTGGGGCAAACAAATGTTTCAACATACTCAGAGAAAGTTTTACTTTTAAAAATATGGGACGGCGCATTAGAACAACGCTCGCCACCTGTGATTCTTGCCAAAAATGTAAATGTAACCCCCACCCTTTAACAGGAGTAGCAAAGGGCATTATTTGTACAGGAAAAAACGATCAAACAGCTGTGGATATTATAGGGCCACTTCCAACCAGTATAGGAAGAACTAAATATATATTGATTGTACTAGATATTTTTACGAAATTCGTAAAATTATATCCTATGAGATGTGCAAACACCAAAACAATTTTAAAGAAATTATTAGAATTACATTTTCCCATATATGGAACTCCTAAAAGACTTCAAAGCGACAACGGGACTCAATTTCGTAGTCGAGCATGGAGCAGAGCTTTATTAGAACGAAATATAGAGCCCATTTTTAACCCATACTATCACCCACAAACAAATATGGCAGAGAGGCCGATACGTGAAGTTAAGAGATGTTTAAGGACATATTGCTCTTTAAACCACAAAAATTGGGCACGTTGCATAGTGGATATAAATATCATGCTAAATGAGGTACATAATGAGACCACTGGTTTTACGCCTAACGAGCTATATCTAGGTCAGAGAGACGTCAGATTTTGGGAACCATATATTACAAATAATTATACCACGGACATACCACTGGAGACAAAATTATATTTAGCAAAACAAAAAATACATATCAAACAAGAAAAACGAGCATCAAAATTAAATTCAAAACTCAAACAATCCATTTTAAATATTGGCGATCTAGTATTAATTAAGAATGTTTCATTATCAAACGCATCATCAGGAGAAACATGTAAACTGTTCGAAATATTCAGCGGACCATATAAAATCCATCATATTATTGGTAAATCAACGTATTACGTTTGCAATTTAGAAGGAAAACAAATTAAAGGGCCTTATCATGTGACAGCTTTCAAAAGGTACAAATACATCACCCCAGGTACTCCCGATTGAGAGACAAACACAGAAACAACTATTTACCCCAACCGGGGCAATTACCGATTTACAACGGTATCAATAATATAAAAGTGTAATAATTCATGTAAATAAGTTAGTGAGATGAATCAGGTAAATATTTTCATTGTTGGAAATTTGTTCCCAGGAAAACCTTTAAATTAAAGATTTTCTGGAAAAGTTACCTAGGGGATAATTGTTACAATTCAAATATTTCCCTAACTCTGTAAAGAATTAAGAACGAAATTAAAAATACGTATTGGAGCGAGAGAGATAGAAGTCAAATTGGAATGTCATTCATTTAGTTAAATCCGTCATACACGCCCGACACCTAGCGACAATTATGCGCAACACCAAATACTACAACGAAAAGGTACAATCAAATCACGACTTTCAACTCGAATTCATTAAAATAAAATTACAAAACGAATCTGTAGACCTACATTTCGTACATCAAAAATATTCAAAACTAAATTCTGCATCCAGGAAAGCTAAAATAACAACATAAAACCAAGTCAATCGACAAAGATTTACGTTAAAACGCAAGGAGAAACTAGGCCTATCTAATTACAAATCGAAGAGAAGTTGGCAGAATAAATCCGATTACAAGAAAAATACATTCTTATTAGAAAATTAAACCAGGCCTATGAAAAGAACCAATTTTTTACATCTCAAATGTCTTTGGTCTAAATCTAAAATAAACGCCGATAAGCTATTATAAAATATAAAAACGAAGCCCCGACCGACAAAATTTAATCGTAGGCGGATACTTCATTTATGTAAACTCCTCCCACGAAACGCTGTGATTGGTCCACGTAATTCTTGCCACCAAATGAAAAAATACAAAGAATAAGATATATACATTCTAGAAATTAGATAGCAATTACTGTAATAAGGAGTTATTTAAGTGTTTTCTATAATTTAACTGTTTAAAATCATATTAAATTCATTGTAAAACATTGTTATGTATCAAAACAAATCCACACAATTAAATTAAAGACACAATTAAAATAAATCACACTTCACGATTCCCAAACACCTATTACATTAACAAACCCAAGTCCCAGAAGATATGAAGATTCATCAGGCGTTATTATCCATTTCCTGGAAAGGTAGAGAAGCCCCAAATGAAGAACATTGTTAAGTTGGCCACTAAATAGTGCAGTTGATATAATTTTGGCTGTTGAAATTTAAAGAAAAGAATCGGTATTTCAATAAATATGAAGCTTATGAAGTTCAGTGTTTTTCCTTTATAACAATTACTATCAAATTCTAATCTACAAGAACAAACAACCAATTGGGTGAGAACTTTCCAATTAACTAGGCCTAGGCTATTTTAAGATCCAACACCAAACCAGTTACCTTAGAGGGATAACTTATCTATTTGAACTAGACTGTGAATAATAATATATATATATGTTATGCATATAGATTTACCAAGAACCTTTGAACTTTAAATTATCGTAAATTCAGTGATCCATTACAATACTAAATCCATTAACCAAATAACCTTTTTGACGATTCCATATAATCTTGCTCTCATTAATTTTGTACATATTTTAATTGTGTTATCTATAATCAAATTTGTTTTCTTTTTAAATACTTTGGGAAAAAGACGGCTCCAACCCACCGAGTTAAGATCTTGTGTTTTAAAATTATTGAACAACAATTAATAACCTGTTTATCATCAAACTTAGTATTCACAATTTAAATAATATTGTTCTTTGAAAAGAAATATCATTTTATGTATTACCTATAATAATACAGAAGTAAAAGATTGTTTTATAATTGTAACCCTTGTTGACCATCTTATTTTAATATAGATTTAATTGTAAAGTAAAGTAATTATTGTGAGGGTTGTAGTAAGGTATAATCTATATATTTAAAGCCTTAAGGAAAAAACATTTGGACAGTTCATCTGAGACTTCTACTGGACTGATTTACATGCTGGTTTTACCAAAACAAATGTTTTCGGTCCTATATTAGCAGGTTGTATTTGTATTTTGTAAATATTTACTTTAAATGGGTCAAAAATGAAAAATATACTTTTCTTTACGGAGATTTAACATGGGAGAAAAAGTCGACATTTTCAATCCTTTGGACAGTTCGTCTGAGACTTTCACTGGACCGATTTACATTCAGTTTATACCAAATAAAAGCATTAACAGGTTTTATTTACTTTTATGTCATCTTAATTTCTAAAATTAAAAAAATCAACATTTCCAATAGCCCAGTCGGTATAGGTTACAACTACCAGTAATTTGCAATACGGCTGAATTTTTTTTTATAAGTACATTAAAGTATGTAGATTAACATAAACAAAAGTTTACCAGTCTATCGATTTCCCAAAGTCGAAAATAAAATCGATTATAATTTTCTTTTCGATTATCCTTAATATTTTGAGCTGGGATGAAGATAGAGGAAAATAAAAAATACCACCGTGTAGGGGAGGTTTTTTCAACAAAAAAGGTCATATGTATTTATTTCGTCCGAGCAATGGTTTGTCTGGAAAAAATTCGATAATGCAGGTATGTATTTTGCAGCAGGGGAAATCACTAAAAGGGGACATCTTATTCATATATGAAGCGTTGGCTCATTCTAAATTGGCCGAATTTTAATATATCGAATTGAAACTTGACATAGGAGTTAAAATATATATTTTAAACATTTATGCTGAATCTCAGCTTGTTAGCTTGTTACCTGCTGCAAAATACATACCTGCATTATCGAATTTTTTCCAGACAAACCATTGATCGGACGAAATAAATACATATGACCTTTTTTGTTGAAAAATATCTCACCTACACGGTGGTATTTTTTATTTTCCTCTATCTTCATCCCAGCTCGAAATATTAATTATAATCGAAAAAACAATGATAATCGATTTTTTTTTCGACTTTGGGAAATCGATAGACTGGTAAACTTTTTTTATGTTAGTCTACATACTTTAATGTACTTATAAAAAAAATTCAGCCGTATTGCAAATTACTGGTACCTTTGGTCTAAATTGACCTTTACCGACCGGCCTACAAACCTTTGCAATGATTTTTTTTACAGTTCTTCAATCAGCTGATTGTAAAGAAACAAAGTATTATGTCTAACAACAGAAGAAGAGCTAATACAACAGCTGATTTCACCCATCATCTGTACAAAACCTAGCGTAGATTGTATTTTGGGGTTATGTTAACAATTACAATTAATCCATCAATAATGTAATTCTTCTGAAGTTGATTTTTTTTAAATATGAGTTATAAAATTAAGGTAGGCTATAATACGTTATAAGATTTGCTTTGAGGTTATAAAGTGAATATAAATACAACCTTTTATCAACAATGAATTTATTCATTTATACAAATTTATGGAAGATAGGTACCCATTCGTTTAACTTCGGAAATATACGTACATCTTCGTATAACATATAAATATAATATTCGAGTATTAATGTCTTTATTATAATATTAATAACTTCTAAATCATTTGATAATCAATATGAAATAAAAACCAATTAAAAGATAACATTTGTATCTTGATGTATAATTAAGGCCTACATGAATACAACATTTTACAAATAGGCCTACAGTTTTAAATTGCAATATTTTTCATGGTAGTTGGTAACTGTAGGCTATTATTTATGCAAGGTAATGGTGTTTTCTCCTTTCTTTCTTATCTGTATTATTGATATCCCAAAAAATTAGATTATGTGTATAAAATTTTAGTTAAATTCACTGATTGTCGAATCCATTTTTTTTTTTTTTCTTTAACTTTGCTACAAGAAAAGTAATTGGAAGGAAATAGCATTTAAAAAAGTATATTTTATACATGTTTCGCATCATCTGCCTAGCGCTCCACTCACCACGAATGGAGCTGTATCCGCCGATTTATGGGCGGGCAACAACTATCTATATATTTCAAGTTAGGCCTAGACTGAACCAAAATAAATAAATAATGTTTATTGTTGATTCAGTAATCATCTGTAGTCTCTAATATTTTCATTAACAGTTTATTTTAAATTCTAAATCAATTATTAGTATTTCTAATTTTTAAGTTAGGTTTTTATTAAAGTGTAGACCTGAGCCTTGCTGACTTCACAACGGGTTCCTACGGCGCAAACCGCGTTCCAACAGGGGGGTTGGCGTGCGAAGCACGCAGGGGTCTCCCCTAGTATGTTTTAAATGTTATGTGCCGATTGATTTACATATACTTATTTTATTTCTATGTGGCTTCTAGGAGTGTTATTGGTCTTTGTGTGTTCACTGACGGTATAAAGGTATAGACTCAAGCTGTGTGGGTTAATATTTCACCTGAACAGCCAAATTGGCTTCCAAAAATTTAAAAGTTTTCTTGGGGAGGTCAAAAATATCCCTCGACTCCTGTTGCCAAAGGAGGGGAGGGTACTCCTTAACACGTTCACTGCTACGCAAATTTCGTATTTCCTAGGCTCGGAGCTGAACTTTTATTTCTTAGATTTATAGTCTAAATGAGTAGAAATTCCTTTATTTTTTTGTTTTTGAACTTTTTTACGTAGTAATCGCTAATATTTTAAAGCGGACGCACATGTGCGTCCATAGTACATAGGCTTAAAATTTTCGTGCGAAACACGCAATGCATTGTGTATTGAAAATACTCCCAATATCGGGGTTGGCGTGCGAAGAACGCAATGCACTGTGCGTCGGTGTTCAGTGTCAAGCTCATTTGTGCGTCCTTAAGCCTCGGTTTGTAAGACCACGCTGTGAAAGGTACGCCGTGTTAACTACGCCGTGATGTTCAAGAGCGGCAAGTCGGTGAAGCCGCCGTTACTTACATCACGCCGTGATTCAACGTGATACTGGTTTGTAAAAAGCGCGTATTTGACGGCGCTTATTTATTTTTAGGTTGCTCTGTGAAAGCAACTAGACCTCAGATATAGTTGCGAGTGTCGGAGTTATGGATGTTGCTACAACTGGCAGGAAAGCAACTCAGTTAGCTTATAGTGTAAGAGACAAGTTTAAAGACTTCTTTTCAATGAAAATTGTTCAGTGGATTGGCAGCTCAATTCCATTAGAAAAAGTGTTTAAACGCACATAGGCCTACACTTATAGTAAAACTTAGTTCTGTTTTATAGCTTGGAACTTGCGTCTGAAAAATATGTAATTTTTAGGTTTAGGTGTATGGTTTGTATACATCTACAGACATTGTCGAGCATGGCGGTGCAGTGAAAATGTATTTGGGATCCTATCCCAGTGCTTTACAGTATTTTTTGCACAAATTTCTATAGCTCCTGAAACTGTTGACAACCTGATTATAGCTGCGGATGTTTTCCGCAATTTATTTAGAGTGGCCAAAATTCCTTGCTCCAACGAAGATGAAGATAAACTTCCTCTACATACAGAAAATTTGATACCTATAAGAGAGCCAACAACAGGAAGAAAAGGAACTCGTTTGGCTTACTAAGTACGAGAAAAGTTTAAAGGCTTCTTTTGCAGTGAAAAGATTTCTGTGAATTGGCAGCTGAATGCCATTCAGAAAAGTGACTAAATCGTCATGTACGTGATCAAACAATTTTTCTTTTTCGAAAATGATCAGACAAACATTTTTATCAAACCTTTACCTATAGTTATTTTTGTTAAATTGAACCTTTTGTATTACAAGCGTAAGTTTTTATCATTATATTAATTTTGCATCACTGTATATTTTTTGTCTGAGTTTATTACATTTATCAATAAACTAGTGAGCTTTTCAAAGATACCAACATCGAGTAGTAATTGAACACACAACGTTTTTCTTTTACAACAATTGAGAAATAGCTACACAAGGAAAACTTTAAAAAATGGTTAGAAGGATTTGTTTTGTGAAGGGTACCTAAGATTTCCAGACTTCCTGTTGACCTTTTACATAGTTAAGAAAGTGTTTACAATATCTTTAACAAATATGGCATCCAAAAGCTATAAACTTTTTTTTAACGAGGATGTAAAAATATTTTTTTAAATTTAAAATATGTAAACTTCCTTTTAAAATGTATGTAATTTATTTTTGAAGTATCTCATTTAATAATAAATTAAACACTTTAAATTTATTTTACACAAGAAAAACATGAAAAATGATGATTCCCTTTGGCTGTATCCCCTTGTCGTGCATCACGATGTTTCATCTTTGGTTTTTATTAGGAAAGGCTTAATATTTTATTTTTGTTAGTTCGCAGTTTAAACAATACAGTTAAAACAGACTTTCTCTCCCAAGTTCCTCGAAAATTTGTTTCCAAATATTGTTTTTTCACATGGCATCGTTTTAGATTTTTTATGAAAAATCGTTGAAAACTGGATTATCTGGAACCAGATCTATCAACTTATCATCCAATTCACTCGTGAAAACCTTAGACTCCATAGAGTTAAGTATACACAGTAAAATAATAACTTAATAGAGCTAAATATCTCACAACAATTATAAAAACAATTTGCTTAAAGAAATTAAAAACAGTGTATTGCGCCGCAAAACCACGCCCGAATAGACTGAGACCTATCCAGAACGTGCCACGCTGAGATTTCACGCCGGACCTACGAACAGCTGACGCGACGTCGGCAGCCGGACGTGGTCTTAGAAACCACGCCAATGCTCTTGCATTCACTCTGTTCTAGCGTTGACGTGGTCATCGCGTTCAACAATCGCTCCGGACGCCCGGCGTGGTCTTACAAACCGGGGCTTTAGCAGTGAACGTGTTAACGCGATGATAGTACTCAAACGTT
Organism: Philaenus spumarius; assembly: GCA_018207615.1. Classification (NCBI taxonomy): domain Eukaryota; kingdom Metazoa; phylum Arthropoda; class Insecta; order Hemiptera; family Aphrophoridae; genus Philaenus; species Philaenus spumarius. The sequence continues at coordinate 37,949 of JAGFPH010008977.1, forward strand.
AAAGTTATAAAACGTGTATACGCGACCGTAGCACGTGCGGATAGTTTACTCCAGTCGCGTAAACGCGAAGCCAACCCCGAAAAGATTAAAATAGACCCTTTTTTCGGAAAAATCCAACTATCCGAATGGAGTCCGGTGCCAATTGATTCGGATAACTGGAGTTCTACTTTCACTCACAAGAATCACTAATCACTTTCAAAGTGTAAATGGGCCTTAGGCCTGTATTACACTATCAAAGGTCTTTGTGAAAGATCTATGAACAAAGATTTGATCAAATGTTCTCTCTTAGACGTGTGCCAACTTTGATAAAAGATTGCATATTACACTATCAAATACTGCATCAAAGAAATTTGATCAAATATTGCATCAAAGGTCTTTGACAAAGACATTTGATAGTGTAATACAGGCCTTATGGTGTAAGATAGGCAATCTGCGTACAGCATGTAGATTTGCCTACCGTTTACTTTAACATAGTAAAGAGGCGTTTAGTTCGCTGCAGCTGCTTCACTAGTTTGTTTTAATCTTTGGACACAATTGCCTCGCAAGATTACCTTATCTTTATATAATAAAGTCTCTTTATATAATATACTAGCTGACCCGTACGGCGTTGCCCGTGGTGGTTGGTATTTTCATTCTTTTTAACGTAATTGTATCCTTGTCAAGTGTTTATTGAATACCTTTGTGTATCCTACTGTGGTCTTGAAAAAAATAGACTACGCTATTTAGGAAAGGATAATTTTGGAGAAACCGTGATTTAGTAATTTTTACCCCCCAAGCCCCCCTAAAATTTAGAATTTTTTAAAACCCTTTTTTAGTGAGCACCTATGGCCCTAGAGGAAGCTACATTCCAATCCGTTCGGTAGTTTTGAAGAAATCGTGGTTTAGTAACTTTGATCCGCCCAAACCCCACTAAAATTTCGATTTTTTTTTTCAAACCCTTTCTTGGTAAGCCCCTATGGCCCTAGAGGAAGCTACATACCAAATTTCATTCAAATTCGGTCCACAGTTTTTGAGAAATCGTGATTTAATAACTTTGATCCCCCAAACCTACCTAAAATTTCGAATTTTTTCAAACCATTTCTTAGTGAGCACCTATGGCCCTAGATGGAGCTACATACCAAATTTCATTACAATCGGTTCTCTAATTTTGGAGAAATCCTGATTTAGTAATTTTTACCCCCCCAAACCCTCCTAAAATTTAAAATTTTTTAAAACCCTTTTTTAGTGAACACTTATGGCCCTAGAGGAAGCCACATACCAAATTTCATTCCTATCCGTTCGGTAGTTTTGAAGAAATCTGTTTTTTAATAACTTTGATCCCCCCAAACCCCCCCCCCCCTAAAATTTAGAATTTTTTCAAACCTTTTCTTAGTGAGCACCTACGTCCCTAGAGGAAGCTACATACCAAAATTAATTCTAATCCGTTTGGTAGTTTTTGAGAAATCTTGATGAGTGAGTGGTATTTCGCTTTTATATATATAGATAACTAAACAATTTATTTTAACCTGAACGGTTCCTACGAAAACTTTTAACGAGTGTGTGACATTGAACTGTTTATAATATTTATAACAACAACAAAAATAAATGTATTTTGTGAATAACGTAATACAAGATTAAATACTGTTGAAATCAAACAAATTTATTTGACGGAGATAATGAAGAAAGTGAAACATTAAATAAAGATTAGTTTTACATCAATCTTGAGTGCCTGTTATAGAATGTCATGACCATAAGATTTTAAGTTAGCTGACTGCGATCTGGCCTGGAAAAGTACTGGTTTGACAACAATCGCTTCTCGGAGCTACAAAGGGTTTATGTCCAATATTAGAAGTTACTGCAGGATCAAACGGAAAGTTATTTATATTGTGACCCTAACAAGAAGCAATATATGGTTAAGATCGCTTTATTCGAGACTTAAACTGGCTTGGAATAATCACTTCTCGCATGCTGTGTTTGAAGACGGATTCTTACAAAACTTGGAGCTTAAACAATAAAACCACGAAGTGTTCGTTCATCGAATTGTTTTGCTATTGAAATTCAAAACTTTTGACTGCGGAAATGTGACCTGATTTTAATGGATTGCAGTAAATTCTCTGTTCGGAGAACATCAACATCCATTAGAGGTTTAATGCTAGTAATGGTTTCTAAATACGAAACTAAACCTAGTAAATGGCCATTATTTACACGGTTTATGCAATTCGTCGTTTTATTGTACGACCGTTGTTCACTTTGAGTTCAACTATAATCACTTGTCAATCATTCAATAAACTTGTAAAGCCTAAATTAAACTATCTTAAATTAATTTCCTATAAGATTAAAAAGGAATGCGGTTGGATTTTTTTTAGATATTTGGCAAAAACTGCTTTACGCGCTTGTCTCTTTGTACGAGTCGGAATACCCTGTACTACCGACTAAAACTCCTTAAGGGTCGGCTCTAGTAAAACAGAAAGCAACCTGCGACTCCAGCGTAGCGGCGGTAGGTGACGCCTACATTGCTCATCCTAAATCCATTTAAAACCCGCAATTGTTCAAATAGCGTTTTTTTTTAAATACCAAACTCTTGGGGACAAAATTCTTTATCCGAATGGCTTGGTAATTTTTCGCTACAATTAATAGTTACAACGTAAAAAAATATTTAAAGTCTCCCTATAGCGGCAGTAGGTTACAAGGACATTGCTCAGCCTAAATCCATTTAAAACCCGCAATTGTTCAAATAGCGTTTTAAAAAAAATACCAAACTCTTAAGGACGAAATTCTTCATGCAAATGGCTTGGTACGTTTTCGCTATAATTAATAGTGACAACATAAAAAAATATTAAAAATACATTTTTTAAATTCTTAATAAATATTAAACAAAATGTTTTTCTTAATTTTGGAAAAGCTATTTGCATTCGTATTGGCCATAGCTTTAAAATGACATATCGTTCATAATTATCCGATCAAAAATAAAGGAAAAATTTGGATTTTAATTTAACATTGGTCTTATGGAGTGTCAACCAACATGGCCGACAGGTAGAGCCGACCCTTAATCTTTCTTTGGCGCTTTTTTACACCTGGACCGCTCTCTCATTACTTTATTTTTTCGCCTGCTTTTATCTATTCAGTGGCTCTTTATTTCCTGCTGCTATTTATCTACCCAGAAATCCTATTTTCTGCACCGTAGTACTGATTCGATGTACTTCCTTACCACTTCCCAGCGTTCTTTATACTCCAGTATTTCTCTGACCCAGTGGTTGGTTCTCCCACCATGACCCTAATGCTCCGTCTCATTCGAAAACTTTGCAAGGCCGCAGCTAGGAAAATTTTCGGGGGGGGGGTCATGTAAGGACCAGGGATTTGAATTTAAACCCTTTTAAAATGTACACTGCTAAGGACGTACATGTGAGTATGCACTATGAGTAAAATAGTGATCCTAACTCTATGAGAAGCAGCCAATGCACACTGCATTGGGCACCAACAACCGTATTGGGAGTATTTTCAATACAAAGAGCATTACGTGCTTCGCACGCAGATTTTAAGCCTATGTGCGTCTGTTTTAAAATATAAGTGATTATTATGTAGAAAGGTTCAAAAATAAAGTAATTTCTCATTTAGGCTATAAATATTTTAAAAAATAGATCAGATCAAGCTTACAAAAGAGTAAGGATGTAACCTACTGCATCCATGTGTATACTGTACGTTGTACTTTATCTAGCAAATCTAAATTTCAGTATTCTTGCAATGCACAATGATGTAAAATATGTTGCTGGATCCTCTGTTGTGTTGTCTATTTTATAATTTAACTAGCACTTTTTAAACATAGTATTAATTTTTACTACTAAATTTCTGGATTTCGGGTAGGGGTTTTGACCCCTACGGCCTTCATGCTTTGCATCGTCTCTGGCCTCTTTACATGCTCGGCAATTCGCGGGTGTCATCTTCCCCATCTTTCCGAGGTATGACCGAAAATGTCCATGGCTCGTCAGGAACTGTGTAGTAAAGTTCATCTTACAACGTCTTCGTTATAAGCGATGCCGTCCATCACCCTCTGGTTTCGCTTTGGTATCCTCCCTATCCCTTCTACTAGCCTCTTGTCTACCCATCTCTCCACCGAGGTCATAAATGTTCTTCCGCTCATGCGTCAAAAGATCTATTGGGATGACCCCAGAAACTACGAGCACTGCCGGCTCCAAAACCGTACGATAGGCGAACATAGCCCCAATTATTTGAATCGCAGACAGTCGAGATCGTTCTTTTGGTTTGATTAGTAGTCTATATTAATATTAGCAGCAGTAGCACAAATAAACCACTTCACAAAACTCAAATATAGCTAGTTTTCAAAAATTCCTGAATAAAATGTGTGCGTTGTTACCATATTATATTCAAGAAAAATGTGGGTTTTCATTTTGTATAAAGTAAATATATTCTGTTTTGGCGATGTACGAAATAGTAGAACTAGAGACAAAATTAAACAAATAAAATAGCACTGTGGCGACAAAATCACACTGATTTAAATAAAAACCCGAACCACAAAACAAGGAGCAAAAACTATAACTAAACAACTAAATTGTAAGTTAAGTTTAATACCTTACCCTTATGTACATTTCGATGACATGGTCATCATCCTCAGAGGGTTTTAACACTACTAAAGTATACATCAAATATTACAACCTATATATACTGTACACGCCCTCCCCCCACTCCTCCCCATACCGGTTAATCCAAGACCGACCTGGTGGGGGTGGGTGAATGGGAGGAGCCACATTAAATCTACTACCATGTATCTATTATTAACAATAAAAACAAATTTAACAATGAATTATAAAACTATTAAATACAAAAAATAACAAACTGGTCTACTAAAACTATAAACAGTCAAACAGAAATTAAAATAATAATAATAAAATAAAATAAAAAACTAATGAAATAAATAAAAAACAAAAGAAATTAAATACTTAATAAAACAAAATAACATAAACTTAAAACCCAATGTTAACAAATACAGATCAACAAAATATAAATAATATAGGTCTTTTTAAAAAATACAAATAACTGAAAGTTAAAAAATAAAATAAAGGTTAAGAAATATTATCAATAAGGGTAAGGTATTAAACTTAACTTACAATTTAGTTGTTTAGTTATAGTTTTTGCTCCTTGTTTTGTGGTTCGGGTTTTTATTTAAATCAGTAGAGAAAAAATATTGCATAAAGACCTAAAAGTTTATTTTTGAGATGTTTAAAAATGTAAATCAGTTAGTTGTATTTTACTTTGCAAGTATAAGAATAGAAGGTTTTTTAAATAATTTTAATTAAGACACATTGTAACAAGTAAATACTCAATTTTAAGTAAATACTCAACAAGTGTTGAACAATTTTAAAGACAAACTACTCACACTAACAGTTACTAAGAATTTACGCATAATTGCTTACTCAACCAAAATCTAAAATAACCGTACCGTAACTAGTATATTGGTTTAATTATTTCACTACATAGTTACAATGTAAGAGAAAAAATGCAAATATTAAAATAAATAGACTCAAAATTCTTTATTGCGAGTGATACAAAACGAACTTGACATAAGGAGAAGAAATTTGAGGTGAAAGGACTGGGAGAAGGATATGAACCTATAACCATTGAAGAAACACATTCCTGAGAGGAAACAATATTATAAAGAAAAGTACGAAACAAAAGATAAAGTTTAACTAGTAATAAAAAAACATTTTTCTAAATTTGTTTTAGACGAGGGGTTATAAAACTTATAGTTATAATTTTGTTTAACCTACGGTAATTTTGACTTACAAGACTCACAAAATAGACACACAATTTACAATAATTTTTTTAGTAATAGTAACCTAGTCGCAATTTTAATCTAAGTTTTTGATTTTCCCTTACTCCGTTTTGTGACTTACTAGTACCTATATGTTACGAGTTTTAGAATTAAAAATGGCAGCTTATAATAATGATAATAAAGTATTATTGTACAATTAAGGTTACAATCATTTCTTTTTGCAAGCTTATTAGACAATGGTTTTTACCGTCTGTCGGTTGGAACTTGGAAGACTATTAAACACTTCTACTCAACCTCTATTAACACCTCTAGCTTTATGTGTTACATGCACAACGCTAACAAAACATTTCAAAACAACAAGAAATAATTAATTATCCTAAGCCTGACACCCATACATAATTACATAAATACACACGACACCCTCAACCTCACACACCCACCCCCACATACAAAATACTATACTAAATCAACTTAAAAAAAAAAAAAAAATTAAAAATGTATTACGTATGAAAACAATATAAACATTAAGCAAAGATTGCCGACAGCAACACAAATATTAACAAATGATTGAGGGGGAGCAATACATGAAAATAAATACAAATTTACAATGTTAATAATTGAATTCGCCGATTAATTCCATACTGTATTGCCAATCCTGTTGTATGTACCGAGCCAGATATTTCCAATTATCCCCGTTAAGCTGTTCAAGTAATTCCTCCCAACTCAACTCTAATTTCCCAAAATAATGTTTCCTAATTGTTCCCAAAAATGGACAAATCGCTAAAAAAATGGAAACTATCTTTTTTAGCATACAAATTACAGAGCGAACAGTTGTAATTTACCCCCTCCACCCAAGGCCTGCAGTTCAAATACAGCAGCTCCGCTTTACATTTAATTACATTTCGTACTATCCAAACATCCTTATCTAGATACGAGTTGTTATTCAAATTCAAGGATTTATAAATGGCAGCTTACAATAGCTTTTGAACATAGACTATTTAATATTTTAACAAATTTTATCAATGATCCACATTGTTTAGTCAATTTATAATACTCTCAACTATCTTACCGTAGCTAACATGGATTTTACGATTGATGAATTTAGTAATCTACAAAAAGACTTAATGATTTCAATTAGATTAGTTACAGACTCTTTTATCTCGGGGTGAAGAATTGTTGCCGTCTACAAGAAAATATATATTTTATATATATATTGGAAGGATGCCGGACCTGAAAAACTGAAAAGACTGCACAGTATATAAATTCAGAAATTAATTAAATATAAACTTACCTTTTAAGGGGACTTGTCCCTTAAAAACTTTGGTTCACATTTTTTATTTTTTATTATTGATTATTATTTTTCATAATGTGCTGAATAGCGCAATATTTGGTCTTGTTCAATTAGAAATTGGTGATAAAAATTCTTGTTTCTACCCATACACTCTCGTTTTCCCGAAAAACTTGGTTTTGGGTGACTGAACGCTCGAAAGCAGTTCAGGTATTATCATAAAATATAACTTTTATGAAGTAAAGTTTTCTCATGTTAGATACTCTGTTTTTCTGTTTTTAGTACCTGTGAACAAATTTGTTTGATATTTTGATCTCAGCTTTTGTTTGCTGTTGTCAGCGCAGGTCATTACTGAGCGAACTTCTACGACTTTGATGTGCTACCGCTTTCTTATATATCAATAATTACTTTTGCATTTTTTCAAACGACGTAACCTACTTCAGTGTTTTATCTTCATGTTTGATGAAAATGTGTTGCTTAGCTGCAAACACAAATAGGCCTACAACTTTGTGGACACTAACCCTGTTATAAATAAAAGTTTTAGATTAAGCAAAGGCCTAAAACTATAGCAGTTGCAGTCAAGTGTTCATATCTTGCTGATAAATTTACTGTTATTGTTTATAAATCAATAATCTACTGTTATAAGTGTCAAAATGGTATCCAAACTGTAAGAACAATAATGAAATCATGGATATTTTCAGTTTTTCTTCGTTTACCGAAAGTTAGGCTTTTTGGACTTTGATATACTTTTCTCAGCATTTAATAAAGATATTGTAGCCAAATTTTGTGTGCTTTCTATAACGTAGCCTACTAGAGCGCTACATGAAAATTTAAAAAAATTCCTCTTACTTTGCAAAAAAATATACACATTTTATGAAAATATTAACTTATTTTTGAAATGAAAGAAAAAATACTTAGAAATAAAATGTTAGAAACATATCATATAGCGCACTAGGAAAAAGCGTGATTAAAAAATTTATTGCTTTAAGTCTTATGGTTCTTGAGAAAATGTGCATTTAGTTAACATGGCGTAACATAGGCGTGGCAAGTCCCCTTAAGACATCAACCTCTCGAAAAAAATGGCCGAGTTATCAATTTACAAAGACAAGGTAGTCTATTAAAACATCATTTAAGTAACAACTTGTTTGTTTATTAATCAAATGGATAACAATTTAATTTGCTATAAAAATATTACATGCCCTTAAGTAAAACAAAAAAATTGTAAAATTGATACGCCCTTATTTACAAAATTACAAATTATTTATGAAAGAAAACCGACCCTGAAATAATATCAAACCCACCCTTTTTTTTTAAGTAAAGATGATCAAAATTTACAAACAGGCAATTTTTAAAGACAAAAACAAAGTTTACATTTTTATAACCTTATATTTACAGAAAACACCATTTGCATAAGAAAAGATAATATCAAATCTTAAACTAAAAGACAAAATATTGTACGTGTATTAATAATCGTATACTCTTGTGTAAAACGTTGGCCAACTTATATATGTAATCGAAAATAAAAATAAATAAATTTGGAAAACAAATATAAATAAATACGTTATAATCCTAGTTTGAATTTAGTGACGCCACTATATAATAATAGAAAAAAAAAACAGTTATTTAATTTAGAAAAGAAACCTTTGGGGGCTGTTAAAACCAAAAGTGCTGCAGCGTATCCATCCAATGATTTAATCAATAATTTGGTTGTGTTTTAACAAATACATACATTCAAATATAGATATTGAAATCTTGACTTCAAACCAAACAAACAGCTGAAGTAATACTGTGGTTTTGTAAATATGGTATCACTGGATAAGTTTGCAAATGCATAGGCCTTTCTGAAAAAATGTACGACTCTGACTTCGTCTGTTTAAAAACAATTGTTCATAAATAGGCCTTTTTGTTGTAGATAGTTTTTAATGCATTTCAAATCTTAATTCGGCCACCATATATTACACTTCCTCAAACTTTAAAACTTAAGTAGGCCTTTTAAGAAAATTTACGATTGTTACTTGTTTAGGAAAAACGCTGTTCATAAATAGGCCTTTTGTTTTGTTATATTTGTTCAAAATGTGTGTGGTTATTAAATATGCAATGTGGAATATTACAACTTAATTCTAAACAATGGAATTCTTAAATCTAAATTTCTAAATATATATATTCACAAAGTCCGAGTGTTTTATTTATAAGATTGATTAATGTTTATCTGTATGTTAAAATTTCGAATATGAATTTTATGAATTTAAATTTCGTAGATATTACCTAAAATTTCTTGTAAGTAGTAATTAGCGAATTTCCATACGAAAAATGAGCTACTGCAGTGGCCCTTATGGTAAGGCCCAAGGTCGAGAGTAGCAAATGAGCATCGATCATGGTCCCCAGACCACGTTTTGGGGTGTCATTAAAAATCATATGTATATATATATATATATATATATATATATATATCTATATATATAAGGAGATGTTTACCGCTTATTGAACCCACTATCTCAATCTACAAAGCGTTTCGGACCCAATGCTGGGCTCAATAACTGACGTCAATATACCGTTTTCCAGAGATCTTCACAGCGTTTTGAACCCAGCAACGTATCAAACCCAGTGAGTCCGATACGTAGAAGTGTTTATTAGACTCACTTAATGAACCCATCTCTATTTTCACAGCGTATTGAACCCAACAAAGTATTGAACCCACCTTTATTTTTACAGCGTTTTGAGCCCAGCTACGTACTGAACCCATTTCTATTTTCGCAACGTATTTCCATTTTTATTTATTGAATATACCACTATTTAATGATAGTAGTAGGAAAGTGCATTGCTTTTAATTTTTTGGAAGTATCCCTACAATTCATTTCTGTATAAATGTGAATTTATAAAGGATGTGTAGTTTACAGCAATAATAATTTCTGAAAAGATCAATGAAAGTATACTATCAAAATTATGACTGTATTAAATAAATATTGTAGATATTATTAAATATTTAAGTATTACAACTTTATAAACCAACATTCATAAATACATACGGTTTAACATTTAGACAGAACTTATATTTTAAAAATCGATTACAATTGATAGAATAAACAAATAACAACAATGTAAAGTTAGCTTTTTATTTGCTTGGTTTATGCACAATTAACCAAAGGCCGTTATGCAAAATAGCGAGTGACGTGTACAAAAAAGAACATATAACATTGAAAACTATGTATATGAAATTCGTAAGCCAAATTTTGGGAAAATTTCCAAGAAACTAAATTTTGAAGAAATACTTTGAAATTGCAAATGAAAACATAAGACAAAATGGACTGCATCCAATAAAAAAACTGGAAAATGAAAGAGGTCGATCGCCACCTTAGCTAATTTATCACTCAGCTTAGTCTAAACAGTAAGTGTTTAGCTCGTCAAAAAATGAAATGATTCATTGGACTGTACACTGCCTGGGGGCCACATTTAGGTGGTAACCTCGAGTAGACATACTTACGATCAATTGATTTGCCCGATATTAAAGACACGCTACAATTCGAAAAACTTTTCAGTTATACAATAGATGCAAACAATTACAGATCTCTTGATTATGGTTATGACCAGCTCCTACGTTTTTTATCTTTATATTAGAAAGTGTAGAAAATTATTTACAATTTTAATTAAGTTCCTAAAACAAAAGTGCGGGAATAATAATTATGTTATTTTGATATTCATATCGTATTACCTACCATACATAATAAGATAAAGTAACGACCTCCAAAATATTGTAGAAACCATTATTAAAAAACTAGGAAGAAGATATTGTATTGGTTTGAAAAACAGAACTAAAGGCTGTTGGTAATATATAATATACTAATCATCATTTTTATTTGATTTACGCTAAATAGGCAATTGGTTGATCTCTTTAACTGACCCATGCGGGTATTGTAACCCCCGTGCTACGAATTCCCAGGATTTTGTTAGTATTTTGTAAATGTACTTTCAACTCACATCTTCAAGAAACTCTAAATTAAAGAAATGATAGCTTTACAACTATGTAATGTGTTAGTTCAATAATAACAAAAAAACATTAAGACCAAGGAAGTTCATACGGGACTGGTTCTATTACACATAATATCGATTTACCTACCATCGACCCTTAAATAAAAATACGTTTTGCTTCGATAGACCATCACAATATTCCGATCTTTAATATTATTTAATAAAGAATTGGCTCCATGAGCCATCGAACCGATTTATAAATTAAAATATTTTTTTAAAGTTTTGTTCGATGGCCAATCGGACCTGTTATTTGTTTCTTTATAGATTTAAGCAAGAAAGTTCGATGACCCATCGAACCTATAACCAATAAATTACACATTTAAATTAAGGTTCTATTACACATCATATCGATGGACCATCGACCCGTGCTTATTTAATAAATTTTATAGGATCTATGGTCCATCAATATGGTCTATAAAAAAACAAAAATAAATCATGAATATGATGTGCAATAGAGCCACTATTTTCATTTTAAAACTTTGTAAGATAAAGGCTCTATTGCACATCATATTGACGGATCATCGGTCCTTTTACAATATTTTCAATGATTTAACGAACTGTTCTATTTAAACATCCCGCTTCGCAAATATTTTAGAGCCGCTCCCTCACCTTTACCTTCCTTTACGGTATTCTGAAGGTGGTGTCCGTTGTCACCTATGTTCCGGTCTAACTTGAAAATGATTTAACATTATTGAGCTAAATCTTCAAAACAAGGTAGTTTATACTTAGGTTCCGGATAGGCATAATTGTGTTATAGAAAATCCCTTAATGCTATGAACAACCCACGTGACTATAAAGTTCAAATATTATTCTTATGGATCTTGATTTCTTTATTGTTACCATGGAATCATCTGAGTTTTAAGTTCCCCGTGCGAAGAATAGTACACTATCAACAAAAAAAGTAACTTAACGTTTCATTCAGTTTAAACACAAATAAACTCAGTTTAAGTTTACGCTGGCGTAGCCGCGCCGGGTCTGCTGGTTATCTCATTATATAATAACAAGTTTTGATAAATATCGGATGTCCGGCTGAAATATTCTCGGAAGCCTGAAATGCCCCAAATAGATGACAAAAAACCTAACTAGTTAGAAGGTGGCAGAGGTGCATGAATATAATTTAAAGTTAAAACCAAATGTCTTTTATGGTAAATTATTACTTTAAGTTTGATATTTCGCCATAAAAAATAACAAGAAACATATTTATCAATGCCACTTTCGTTAGTTGGTTGTAGTAAAGAAAGGCTTTTCTCTAGGCTTATATTCATTACAAATATATTTTCCGTTTTTCGATTAATAAGCAGATTGGTAAATTTTTCCCAAACGGGTTAATTTTAGTTTTTTTGTGGCCAGTATATAATTCCGATTCTTTCTATATGTATTAAGATTATTTTTTAGTGTATATTTAGCTGAATTATATCACGTTTCTATAATTGAAAGTTTTACTTACTAATCTAAAATTACCAGTTTTTAAAACTGTCCGACGTCCTATTAAACGTTCTCAGAAATCAAAAATGCCCCAATTGCAATATAACCTTAATTAAATTATAATATAGTTTGTATGACATATGTGCAGGATTTTTTTTTCAATTCAAAAACAAAGGTCCCTCTCAATAAAGAATTGGTTTTAAGTTAAGAGTCTTCCTCTCAACAAATATTAAACTGGTGG
>JAGFPH010008978.1:0-23108 GCA_018207615.1 Philaenus spumarius
ATTTTTCTGGTTTTTTTGGCCATAAAGGGGGTTGTTTTTCAAAAATTTTCAAAAACGTTTTTCGTGCACCTATAAAAGCCTAATTGACGTGTTTGGTGCAAATTTGTTCGAAATCGATAGAATAGTTTTCTCTCTAGATAATAATAAACATATTTATTAGTTAATCTCCAACTTTAATAAAAAATCACCTCTCTTACTTCACCCTACAAGTCACAGTGCATCTGTTTAATAATTTAAATTTGTTTGTGAGAAAGTATGTGCCAGTTCCTGGTACCGTTTATTATGTATTCAATTTCTCCGATTTTAATAATGCCCTTGTTTTGAAACCCTGCATAGTTGTTCGTTATTACTCTAGTTATTTTCCCCTATTTTCTCTTTTTTGAATCTCCTTTTAGTTTCAAAGCTATAGGCCTTTTTGGTCTAAGATTTACTTTAAAACCACCTTTTTTCTATTAAGTTATTATTATTTTTATTTTTAAAAGTAATTAAGTTGATTATTATTCTTTACTTTCAGGTTTCTATTAAGCCTATTTAGTTTTTAATTTAGTTTAAAATTTAATAGTTTTTTTATTTTTTATTTCATTTTTTGTTCTGTAAATTATAAATGAATAACTCTACTAAATTTCTTTTAACCTTTCTAATTAGTTTTTTCTCCTCCTTCTAATTAACTAAAATTAGTTCAAAAATTTTAAATTATAAAATTTAACATTAATTCTTATGACCCTAGCAACAGAGAGACGCCGACAAAGCCTTGCAATGTTAGACAAGAATTCTCCTGTCGTATCTTGTCGTTTAGTGTATTTCATACCTCCTCTGCCTGCTGTTACTATTACAGTTGATACTTTATAAAAACTTTTCTAATTTTACTCATAACTTTTAAATATGCAATTTTTATCAAATGCTTTTTCTTTCTTTTAATTTTGTCTTCTTTCGCTGATTCGAATACATTCTTTCAAAATTTGAATTTATTAAAACGGTTTTTTTATACTTTAGTTAACTAGTCTAATTAGTGCCTTGCGACATGCTATTTTAGCGTCGCCGCTTGTTATTAAAGATATTCACAATTTTATAAAAAAAACATATTTAGTTTTAAATTCAATTAATCAAAAGGATGCATCGATAGATTTGGTCAATAATTTTAGAAGTACAAATTGGTAACACAACTCTGTATGTCTTTTCTTGATGATTAATATTGTTTATTGAATGCTCATTTTAAAAGTTTAATATATGCGTAACATGGCATAGTTAAGTCTTGAAATGGCTCGAGTTCAAAATTGAAAGTTTTAATATAATAAATTTATGAATTGTCTCGGGGTACGCACTCAATATTGCATGACTATTACCATAGATCATGAATAATAAATAGATCTTGCATCCATACGGGGGTTGTGTGCCGGAAAACAGGTGTTCGCGAAAATAGTACATGATCGCGCCGCGAGGTAGCGCTAGGGAGAAAGCATTGTAAGCATTGGTGTTTCCAACCAGCTTCCTCTAAGTGGACTTCCTTGCTTCGCTAAATATAAAATAGTATCAATAATTCAATGTAAAACTTCCTTCCAGTGAGATTCTTCTTTTTCAATAGCATCTTGGAGTTCTTTGTCAATGCCTCCTTTTCCAAGAGATGTTTCCAAATACAAAAGCAACGTCTGTGAATGGAAGAATTTTCATGTTCTGGTATTTTATCACTAAGTTTTTTCCACTTTACAAATCCCTCTTCTTTGGCTAATGATGAAATTTTAGACTCGTGGGTAAACAAGTGAGAAAACATTCTGCAAGGAACGCAGTACAATGAAACTCTAGTTTGACTGTAAGCTAAAAAAAGACCGTCTGACATGAGATCCATTTTTTAATGATTTATAAAACCAATCTTTAGTAAGGGTTCGTCCATCTCTTTCGCTGTTGGATAAGTCCAGTTGATAGTAACTATTTGCTCCCATTTTAGTGATATAACACCTCTAATTATCAGATAAATATCTTGGCCACGTACCAGGATCATTATAATCTAATTTGAAAGTCATGTTCAGGATTCTTGCTGGAACTGCTGCCAAATGAGGATGGTGTTGGTAAAGCATTTTCAATGACAGTGTTACTAGCATTGCCATCATCTTCTGAGGTTGTTGACGGATTATCTGGAATCGGAGGTCCTGAAGTAGTCGCAATGTTAGCTTCATGCTGGGAGGGAATAGAGATGTCAGCATTAGTGTCAGTATCTTCATCTTCTTCGATTATTTTTTCAAATTTCTTTAATTCATGCGAGGAAGTATTTGGAGTCGGATTTTCGGTTACATTTGAAGTTGACTCTGGGGTAACCAAGTACTTCATAAAACTGTCCTTTAACTTGCTTAGTTCCTTCTCCTTTTTTATTCTATTTTTCCTATACGCAGCACCAGATAGTTTTTTTATGGTCGGCCATTGTGATTTTATATCCTAAAAAAGAACAAAATAGTTGGAATTTATTTGTATTAGGCAACTGGCAAACTCTCTAGACCTTAGAGAGTAAAACATGAATTTTCAGGTTTCATTACGGCTGCACATAGTTCATTCACACTTTGAAAAGTAAACTGCTCGTTATAGCAGGGAAGCTTGGAGCCATCTTTCCTTTGTAGCTATTAGCTGAGCGGCCTTTGACCGCACCGCTAAAACATTTTTATTACGAAATTTGTGTTGTGAAATGGGTACCTTTAATTAATAAACAGTTAAAATATTATGTTTTTGTTTACAATTTATGAACGGTTAAAATAGAATAAGATAGTACAAAACAACAATGCTAAAATATTTTATGTATTTCTACTAGTGTTTTTAGTCACACTATTGTAAACTAATACACATTTTAGAACATATTCTCATAGGTTGGTGTCTAACATAATATGTTCAAGGAGGTGTCTTGTATATTTTACCCAGAATTCATTTAGTGACAATGTGTTTAGGTTATTTCCATAAACCCTACTTCACTTTCTTTTCTTGACAGCTACCACAATCGCAATAAGGAGGTAAAACTTATATAGGTAGGCCTAGTGTAATTTCGCTGCAACAATTCATTAGTAATCGGTAAAAGTTACGTTATTGCTTAAGCCTTAGCCTAGGTACGTATTTCTTGACTGGCATATGCTTACCAACAAAAGTGTTAATAATAATAATAATATTGTAATTTGTTGTTTAGTTAAAGTAAATCAATTTATGACAAATAATGATTGACCTATACTACCAAAACCTAACCTTTTGTAATGTTTATAATTTGTTCCACAGAAAACTCCATAACATAGAAGAATGAACTTACATCATGAACTTTATAAATTTCTGAAATAGGTACAGGTTTATTTAAGCAGGCCTACTTTTCAAACTTCTTTTTCGACAAATAGTAAATAAATACAACATATTATATTGCTATTTAACATCATTGTAAGACTTTATCATAACTTAATTATCAATAATTTGATATTTAATTATATATAAATTACATAGTAACATTTTATCACAGGACAGAACCAATATCAAAGAATTATTACTATAACACCGTGATCATTTTTAGTTATTATTACCATAACGAATTCGTTTTAGTTTTTGAAATTGTTTGTTGCGATTTAAAAAAGTCTTTGTTTTCAAACAACAGTGTTGAAAAAATTGCAAAAAGTTTGAACATTTGAAGAATATAAACAAAAATTTCTTTACCAAATATCATAAAAAACGATCTATGCATGAACCAAAGACGATGAATTTAATGTTATAATATTGATATAAAAATTATAATAAAATTGCATAAAAATTATAGCCTACCTAGTTTATATTAAACGAGTGAAAAATAAAAATTCACAGAGTCACTTCAAAAAACACTTTCAAACACGTTACCGTACGTACAAAAATGAACTAGCATAAGCATAACACAATTAATTGACAGCAATCGACTCGACGTTTGACTAGTAGCAAGGTTATGTTACAACTGACTGATGACTCATCTCAGGGAGCGGGAAGGGGAACAGGGGTTGGATGGCGCGGGCGGCAGCGCTCCACTCTACGCGCCTGTAAAATATAAGAAACGACTTTTACCTTGTGCAGTCATGTCCGCCGCTCCCATCTCTGCACCTCACCACTGGCGTTCATATAAGTATTTTCTTAAGAGCCCTTTTTAATGTATTGGCTAAAGTATAAGAACGGTTAGCAAAAGCAACCTTTTTTTTGTATAGTACAGTTAAAAAAAAGCAACCTCAATTTTGCCGCCCCCAAAATTTGCCGCCCGGGGCAAACGACCCCCCCTGCCCCCCCCATAGCGGCGGGTCTGAGGGGAAACATAAAGAAATAAACAAACTAAATTTTACCGCTTTATAATATTACTAGTGGACATGGCAATGCTTCGCTATTGCTTGATTTACCTAACCTAAAATTATATTCAGTTTTTGATCCAAATCAGTTGTTGATCAAAATCAGCTGTTGATCAAAATCAGCTGTTTTAAGCTTTTCATACGAACAGCTGTTTTTTGTGCCCCTGATAAAATCAAAAGAAATCTTTCTTCTTCTTCCTTAAGATTGACCTTACATAAGATTAACATGGCAACTTTGAGGGCCACTGGGGCGAAGCCCTTAACATACATTGAGCTCATTTTAAGGGAAGCACAACTTCAGAGTGAGCTCTGTAAAATGACACCAAAAACATCAAAATCGGTTAAAAACTCTAGGAGAAGTTCTACTCACAAAATAACCCCTAGCAAATTAATTATGTAGATAGATTAATAATAACCCCAAAGCTAAGATGGTAAATATTGTTAAATGTTCAAATCAAATTATTTCGTATAATAAAGGTTAAAAGAACCAACAAGGCTCAGGTCTACACTTCAATTAAAACCTAACTTAAAAGTTAGTAATTTAAAATAATTGCTTCAGTTTGAAATCAGCCGTGAATGGAAATGTATTATTCAATAAAATTGGTTGATTTGGTAATAAATGTAAACACATGTGTTGATTCATCAACCTAAGCCTAACCTAAGATTTTTTCCGACTAAATTTACAAATATTGAAATAAAAAAGGTGTCTATCAAAATTAAGTACAGCTTGTGTTAATCATGGATAGTGTAGCTTTTTATGAATAAAATTATTTTTGAATCAGTTTAGTAGTTCCAGAGATTCTCCCCTTCACACATTCAAACAAACAAATTTTACCTCTTTGTAATATTAGTATAGATTTAGAACTATTAATATAATAGAACGTATGACTCACTGTTAGTATATAGTTATTTTATATCTCTGACTCGTGGACACTTTGACAATACCGTCATCAATAATTATTGTGGCAGTAAAAGTCTTCGTGTCTTAACTCGTTACATTTTTATTCATTGCAGTTTTATTACCGCAATCATAATTTTTGGTTCAACAAAATTATAGTTAGTTTACACAGTAATTGATATTAAATCAAAAATGCAAAACAGATTTTACAGCCAGGCCTTGATGACATCAGTAAAACACTGGATTCGTTTACATAAAATGTTGGTTTAATTAAAATTCTTTCTCTGCAATTTACAAACACTTTGTATACATTATTATACTGCTTTCAGCAATGTTGTCAGTTTTCTTGGAACAAATTAAAAAGAAAAGAAAACAACAAATTAGTTAGCTTCTAGAGCGTTGAAAATTTTATAACAATCCTTTGTAGGCCTAATGCACTTATTTTACTTTCTCACTACACTATAGTATAGAGAAAGTATAGCGAAAAAACCCCTGAGTCCATAAAAGTAAAAAAAAAAAAAAAAAAAAAGTAAGTATACAAAGCTAGAGCGAAAACTATTCGATCGATTTCAAACAAATTCGCACCAGACATGTCAAGTAGGCCTGTATAGATGCACGTAAAACGGTTTTGAAATTTAAAAAAAAAACAACCCCCTTTTTGGCAAAAAAACCCCCAACAAATGAGCTATTATTTTTTTATAAAAAAACGGCTATAACGATTTTGATAAAATTTGGCTTATTTGTAGCCTTTAATGTACCCTACCATATGCAAAAAATTGAATCTTTCTAAAAATTCTCGTTTAGCTAATAATAATAACTAGCTGACCCGTGCGAAGCATTCGCATTCTAACTTACTTAAATCCCACTTAATAAAAGTACACACCGTATATTTAGTATCGTATAGTGCCTATATTAATTAAAAATAGCAATGTAGTGGCGTAACGGCAACTCTCCCTCCAGCTGGGTATTCTTATCCTCAGTGTTGCCTACGCCAGGAAAATATCCCTTCAACTTACTTGATCTTACATCACTGTTACTTTCGGATTCTCTATTTATTTTTTTTTGTATTTTTTTCGTATAATTGTATTTTGTATATTTATCCGGTGTAGCGGTTAAGGAAAGCTTTAAAATGATGCCTCATTCATGTAATTTGATGATGTATTAAGGAAGTTATGGCGTACCGACAAAAAAATGGCTTTGAGAAATAATATATGTGATAATAACTGATTTTTGGGAGTTTTATAGCCGTAAAGGGTGTTGTTTTTCAAAATTTATCAAAACCTTTTTTCGTGCATCTATACAGGACTAATTGACGTGTTTGGTGCAAATTTGTTCGAAATCGATAGAACAGTTTTCTCTCTGGATAATAATAATATTTATTAGTTAATCTCCTACTTTAATAAATCACCTCTCCTACCCCACCTACAATTATGAAGTCACAATCAATCTGTTTGATAATTTAAATATGTTTGTTAAAAAGTATGTGCCAGTTCCTGGTATCGTTTATTTTTTTTAAATTGTTAATAACAGTATAATGTTTATGAAACATTTACAATAAGTTATTATTAGAACTTTCTCCTTGTTTTTAGATGATTTTTTTCGAAAAAAATTAAACTAAGTTAAAATTATTTGGTAAATGTACTTATATTATCAAATTAAATGTATTTAGTTTTATCATGTCAAATGTAACCGTATTGTGTAAGATATTTTATAAGAAAATATACTGTCATGTAATTTATTTACAATGTAATATAATATGAACTGTATTACATAATAGTTCAATGCATCTAAAATTAAAATTAAATGTCTGTCTGTGATTTCGAAATTAATACTTTTTCTAAGCTCATATGGTTATACACACTTTACCAAAACCTAAACTTTTCTCTCTAGATAATAATAATAATAATATTTATTAGTTAATCTCCTACTTTAATATCACCTCTCCTACCCCTCCTACAATTATGAAGTCACTGTGAATCTGTTTAATAATTTAAATATGTTTGTGAGAAAGTTTGTGCCAACTCGATAGAAATAACTTACTACGACAAAATAATATTGAATTATTTATTTAATAGCATTCAATTAGATTGTCACTAATATAAATGTTCAATTTATCAATATTAAATTAACAGTTTTTTTTATATTTTTTATAACAATACTAGCTGACCCGGCAATGCTTTGCTATTGCTTAATTTGAAACTTTGAAAGCCTGTAATTCGTATCCCTGAGGGCCGATGTAAATTATAATGGGATTCTGCTCATTGCTTGATTTACCTAACCTAAAATTATATTCATTTTTTGATCCAAATCAGTTGTTGATCAAAATCAGCTGTTGATCAAAATCAGCTGTTTTAAGCTTTTCATACGAACAGCTGTTTTTTGTGCCCCTGATAAAATCAAAAGAAATTTTTCTTCTTCTTCCTTAAGCTTGACCATAAGATTAACATTGAAACTTTGAGGGCCACTGGGGCGTAGCCCTAATGTCCTAGGACTTTGGTAAATGGCCTAAAACCTTCCCAGGGTTAACCTGTGTTACTATGCAAAATTTCAAAGCAATCGGATGGACGGTTTGGTAACGCATAAAGGACAAACAGACGGACATACATTGAATTTTATATATATAGACTAGTAAATCCCCGTGAAAAATCACAGGCACATTAATTAGATACAGACAAAACAATACACTTTATCTAGGCCTACCTAACTATGCAGACGGGGATTTTTAACTCGGTAATGTGTACCAAATTTTGACCAAATCGGACTTAAAATGCGGCCGCTAGAGTGCGAACACATATATACATACATATATATATGATTTTTAATGACACCCCAAAACGTGTTCTGGGGACCATGATCGGTGCTCATTTGCTACTCTCGACCTTAGGTCTCACCATAAGGGTCACTGCAATAGCTTATTTTTCCAATGTAAATTCGCTAATAAAGATTATCACTTATAAACATGTGTTTTCTTCAATTTTCTTTTTCGGCCCACCTAGATAATTTTTTATTTTAATTGGTCCTCCCCTTAAAAAGTTTGCCCATGTCTGACTTAAGCTAATTAAAACCTATCTGCGCAGTACAATGCGCCAGGAGACGCTTGTGGGTCTGGCGACAATTTTTATTGAAAGTGAGATAGCAAGACAGTTAAACTCAAAAGCCCTCATACTAGAACTAGCTAAGCAGAAAGCAAGAAAAGTACCATTAGGAGTATAAATACTGTTGATCAGCATTTCAAAGTGACTTTTGGACCGAAGTTAAGAAAACAATAATCCAATATCAAAATATATAAACTTTGTGTATTTTTTTTTTGAAGTTTTATAAAAACAGAAAAACTATCAGTAATCCAACTGTGAGTTTCTGTATATAATTGAAAGAACCGTACATAATGCTAAAACCTATAAACCCATATGTATAAACCTGATGTGTAATATGTAGCGTTTCTAATACTAATTCAGATTTACATTATTAATCTACAAGTCATCAAAACAAAAGACAAAATGCAAAGCCATTGTTAGAACTAATTGTTTTATGTAAACGATGTATTACGTAAAATTGACGTTAGCAAAATTTACACATCCCAGGCGTTAATCGAAGGTTATAAAAATTATTAAGAAAAAAGTTTTTAAAAGTTCCACACAAGGCAGACCCCGACGAAGGCACTTTAACACGTTTACTGATAAGGACGCACATGTGAGGCTTGACACTGAACACTATGAGAAGCGGCCGACTCATAGTGCTTTGCTTGCTTCGCAAGCCAACCCCCATAATGGGACTATTTTCAATATAAAGTGCATTACGTGCTTAGTACGCCATATTGGGAGTAGTTTCAATGCACATAGTACTGCGTGCTTCACACGCCAACCCTATTGTCGGGAGTAGTTTCAATACACAGTGCATTGCGTGCTTCGCACGCCAACCCCCTTATTGGGAGTATTTTTAATGCACAATGCATTGCGTGCTTCGCAAGAGAATTTTCAACACACAATGCATTGCTCGCTTAGTACGACAACCCCCTATTGGGAGTAGTTTCAATGCACATAGTACTGCGTGCTTCACACGCCAACCCTAGTATCGGGAGTATTTTCAAAACACAGTGCATTTCGTGCTTCGCACGCCAACCCCCGTGTTGGATTTTCAATACACAGTGCATTGCGTGCTTCGCACGCCAACTCCCGTACTGAGAACATTTTCAATACACAATGCATTGCGAGTTTCGCACGCCAATTTTCAGAATATGTGATATGGACGCACACGTGCGTCTGCTTTAAAATATTAGTGATTATTACGTAGAAAGGTTCAAAAATAAGAAATAAAGTAATTTCTATTCATTCATGCTATAATATAAAAAATAAAGGGTCAGCTCCTAGCATAGCTCCACACATAGAATATCGTGTGTAATACGATGTATCGATTGGTAAACATCGAATACTTTTGTTTATATGACTGTAATCATGCTAAACAAGGTCCGTTTTGAGGGGAAAGTATCGAAATATTTCAATAATTTAAATCAAACGAATGGAGTAATTTAAACAAACTACAATTTATTAATTTTTAAATCCGTGTTGGTCAATGGCTTTCCATAACGGCTGATTCACTGGAATTTATTTATACACTGATTTATAGGTTAGATTTTTTTAGAACAAGTCAGGGTTGGGCCTATGACTTATTTTATAACCGACCAGTGACCGGTGCACCGTCAACATGGCCCAAAGCCAACTGTTTTAAAGTTTAATTTTTTGCTTAAAAAAATGTGTCATCTCAAGTGCAATAATTTGTGTTTGAATTGTGTGTATGCGTGTGTTTGTGTTACCTTATGACGTGATCACGTGTGAGTAGATAATTTTATTAATACCTGAAGATGGGAACGTGTTCCTCAAACGCGCGTAGTATTATACTACCCAAAAAAAAAATTGCAAGACGAAAACAAGATATATCTATCTATATACAGAGAGTCTCTGAACTCTCTACCGATCTTTTCAGGTATTATTCCTGGACCATATACAAGCCAAAATATCATATTTGAAATTTCGAAAACTCAAAAGTTACGCGTATAGCCGCCATTTTGTTTTATTCACATAGGAAATTTTAATTCGAGAACGGCTAGTTATAATTAAATGAAATTTGGTATTTAGCTTTATTACCTAAATACCTAATTACAGAAAACAAATTATTTTTTTACAATCATTAATTTCCAAATGGCGGCTGCCTAAAAATTTCAAACGTAAATATCTTAAAAACCGCTCATAGTAAAAAAATTACATTTATAACGTTTTATTTATAGAATTTAATTGCAAATCTAATGACACCAAATTTACGGAAATCGGTTCATAAATAATAGAGAAAAATCCATTTTTAAGATATTGCATTCTTGTCAATATCAACTGTTATCATGCGACATCGCTGCTAGTGAGAAACGTCGATCAGCTGTTTCAAGTATAATTCCACCATACAGCTGATTAAAACATTAACCAGCTGTATTAAGTTCATTTGCACCAATCACCTGATTGATACCCTTACGGTTTCTAGGGTTCACTAATGCTTCAAATAAAACATAAAATATCAAAAATGCGTTAAAATTACAAAAAAATAAATGGATTTATTTACATGAGATATGACTACAATTCTATTTACAAACGATGTTCAATATGCCCACCGCCAAGTCGATTGCTGTGACTGTTATTCAGCATGTCAAAAGAAACAAAAAATGTAATATAACATGTGTAGTATCTCATTCCGTTTTCGGTCTGTCTGTCTGTATGTGTTTTTTTTACAAAATACTTAATATTTTTAGAAGTAGAAAAGATATTGAGCTCAAACCTTGTACATTTATTTGTAACCTTTTATCACTGTACGAAAAATGAGAACAATATTTTTAATATTTTCAAAATGGCGGCCGTTTATAATTTTTAAAGTCAAATATCTCAAAAACTGCTAACTTTACAAAAAAATGACAAGAGACACAAAACTTTCCATTGTAATGACAAACACAATGTTTTTTTTTATTTTGTCTGTAGCTCAAAGGATAACAGAGATATTGACAAAAAAGGAAAAATGTATTTCTTGGTAGTTTTAAACAATACCCAGAATTCCTTTAGAAACTAATTATTTTAAAGTTATTAGATGAGCTAAAATAATAAGTTATTTGCA
Organism: Philaenus spumarius; assembly: GCA_018207615.1. Lineage (NCBI taxonomy): Eukaryota > Metazoa > Arthropoda > Insecta > Hemiptera > Aphrophoridae > Philaenus > Philaenus spumarius. The sequence continues at coordinate 11,362 of JAGFPH010008978.1, forward strand.
TAATTTTCCGAGCACTTTCTGAGCTGATTCCACAAGCAACAAATAATGAAAAAAGCAGATAAATTTAATAAAACAGGTCCCCTGTATATCTTGTCTTTCTCAGAGACATTCTCCCTGAGTTGCTAGAAGGTGTGCCACAGCATATTAGACATCGATTATTGTTTCCGCATGACGGAGCTCCAGCTCATGTTGTCTATGATTACTTAAATGTTACATTTTTTAAAAAATGGGTGGGACGTGGAGGATCAGTACATTGGCCTGCTCGATCCCCTGACCTCACACCACTCGATTATTTTCTTTGGGGTCATATGGAATCACTAGTATTCAGTACACCAGTGGGAAGTGAATTGGATTTGGTTTTCTGAATTACCGAAGCTGCAGCAAGAATTAATGAAGAAGCTAATATTTTTGAGAATGTTCGTCGATCTTTAATACAACGTTGTTATGTTGTGCAATCGTGAGGCCGACATGTTGTGTTTGAGGCCGACATTTTTAACAACTTTTATAGCTTTATACATTTATTTTTTGTACTTGTTACCAAATAATTTGATATTCAAAGATTGTAAATAATTCACTATCAATAAACATCTAATACTTTTATTTGTAAACATGGTCACATTGTTGTTATTTCTCATTCGATTCTTTTAAGGATGTAACAAACTGGTTCAAATAGAGTTTGTCATTTTAAATGTATAGGCCTAATTAGTATAAGATATATATTGTTTAGTATTTAAATATACAATATACAGTATATATCAAAATAAAGCTACGAATGTGATATTTTAATGGCATTAAATTTAATTCAGATAGTTTGTTTAGTTTTCAATAAAATATGTTTAAACTCGTGTATGATTATGGTTATTTATGGTGTCAAATAATTTGTTTGTTATTATTATTATTGATAGCGAAAAAAAAACTTCATAGTTATGATATATTTTATATAAACAATATTTTAAGCAGCATATCTCTAAGTAGGCCTATATAGATATTTAATAACCAATGTTTGAGTTGAATTATAATTCTGTAAGCATTTTTATTTGTGTTTGTTTATAGTTTTTCAATCTAACCTTAAAAAGCTGTTAGTTTTGAAGAGTATTAAAGTGATTATAAATTTTCTAAGTAATGTTGCTATGGTAATACATGTAAACAAAATTAGCTTTTTATACGAATAGCTGTTTTTGTGAGCTATGGTTTTGAGTTTATACAGTAAATGCTGTTCTGTTTCTTCCAAATTTGAAACTTTTTCGGGAAACTTTTCAAACTTTTCTTTACGTATAAACCTTCTATGAACTACTACAAACATTTTAAGACCAAAAATAGCCATATCGGTCCAGCCGTTCTCGAGTTTTAGCGAGACTAACGAACAGCAATTTATTTTTATATATAGAGATTATTACTTGGAAAGGTTCAAAATCTTATATACTAAAAAAATTTTGCAAAACTAATGACAGCGAGCCTGACCGTTCTACTGGACCGATTTACATGCGGGTTATACCAAAACAAAGGTTTACGGTCCTATATGTGCAGGTTTTATTTGTATTTTGAAAATGTTTATGTTAATTCGGTCAAAAATGGAAAATAAACTTTTCTTATGGAGATTTAACATAGCGAAAAAATTTTAAGCTTATGGCAGCGAGCCTAACCGTTCTACTGGACCGATTTACATGCGGGTTGTAACAAAACGAAGGTTAGCGGTCCTATATGAGCAGGTTTTATTTGTATTTTGAAAATATTTATGTTGATTGGATCAAAAATGGAAAATAAACTTTTCTTATGGAGATTTAACATGGGGTAAGATTACAACTTTACACTTCTTTGGAGGGTTCACTTGAGGTTTTTACTGAACAGTTTTACACGCGGTTTGTTTTAAATGAAAAATCAATCATTCTATATTTGCACAATTAACTTACATTTTTGAAATAATTTCATTTAGCATGTAATAAAAGAACTTTTTAAAACGTATTTTATCATCACTTTAAGTTTCCCTATAAAGCTGATTATTAAAACACGTGATTGTGCATCTAAGACAATTGTAGCAAAAGGAATCAGCTGGCTCAGAGAAAATCATTAGTGGCCAGTATCTTTCAACGAACAAATTCACAGGATCAAGTTGGACGTTAAACACATAGTGCCTAACAGCTGTAATACCAATAAATAAGCAACATTATGAAAAACTAAAAAACAACAACTGAAAGATGAAAGTTATAATATCATTCAAAGACGTGCACAAAAACATAAAGCATGTGTGTATGTTGCCGTAAGGCACGTAAAATAAATTAAACATAATTTTAGGTTAGGCCTAGACTGAAAAAACAACTTCTTTAATGTATTTACATTCATTACCATAGCAACCAATTGATTAAAATAACAGATAAAACAGTTAATTCGGATGTCCAGCTTTTAGTACAAAATAATACTTTAAGTTAGGTCTAGGCTCAACCAACACGTGTTTCAACACACAAAACCAATAAAAACTTGATTTAAGGAATTTAAAATTAAGAAAAAACTATGTTACATCCTAATTAAAAATAAATAAGACATACAAATTATAGTAGGGCTATTATTTATTGATAATATAACTTATGGTAATTGATAATAACTTTTTGGTAAGGGTTTTGATTAAGTGTAGGCTTACACCTAAGCCTTACTGGTTCTTTTAACTTTTATTATAACTGTTGTTATAAAATATACGAAATAATTTGATTTGAACATTTAACATTGTTTATCATCTTAGTTTGAAGGTTATTATAATCCCACACCTTTAGTATAAACTAGGGGAGACCCCTGCGTGCTCTGCACGCCAACCCCCAATGGAATCTTCTAAAAACATATTTTATGTTTTATTTATAATAAAGGTGTAGTATTAATAATAATCTCAAAACTAAGATGGTAAATAATGTTAAATGTTCAAACCAAATTATTTCTTATATTTTATAACAGCAGTTAATAATGTTTAAAAACACCAGCAAGGCTCAGGTCTACAGTTCAAAACCCTAACCTAAAAGATAGAAATACAAAAATAGTTGCTTCAAATTTTGAATTCAGCTGTTAATGAAAATATTATTTGAAGCAAAAAGCTATATTATCTGTTATTTTACTCAATTGGTTGCTATGGTAATAAATGTAAATACATGTGTTGGTTTATCATTCTAGGCCTAACCTAAGATTTTTTTTACGACTAAATTTACAAATATTGAAATAAAAAAGTTTCTATCGAAATGAATTATAGCCTATGTTACTCCGGGATAGTGTAGCTTTTTATTAGTAAAACAATTTTTTCAATTGGTTCAGTAGTGCCAGAGATTACCCCCTACATACAAACAAACAAACAAACTTAACCTCTTTGTAATATTAGTTTAGATAAAACATAACATGTCTTTTTAGAAGGTTCCATCGGGGGTTGGCGTGCGGAGCACGCAGGGGTCTCCCCTAGTATAAAAAATAAAGCAATTTCTACTCATTTAGACTGTAAATATAAAAAATAAAAGGTCAGCTCCTAGCATAAAAAATACGAAATTTGCGAAGCAGTGAACGTGTTAAGGAATACCCTCCCCTCCATAGGCAAAATTAGTCCTGGGATATTTTTGACCTCCCCAAGAAAACGTTTAAAATTTGGGAAGCCAATTTGGCTGTTCAGGTGAAATATTTAGTTCTAGTCTCTTTAAAGAAAATATCTGACTATAATTAATAATAGGCCTATACATATTTTCCTTTCACTGGGTGCTAGGTTGGGGGGGGGGGGCGTAGCCTCCCTCTGCGGGCGCCCATGATCTTAGAGGTACAGTTTCGCTAGTTAAACTGTTAGAAATCTACAAATAAAACTAGCAAGGAAATAATAGACCGAAATAACTTATATTGACTACTCAATAAAATCATGTTAAAAAATTATAAACTATGTTAAATTTAAGTTCAAAAGACGAACTAAATATTTACGGGGTATCCTATTTATGAGGATTATGGTATCCAGGGGTGCCCATCCCTCCCAAGGATGATGGCGCACCCCCCCCCCCCAACCCTTTTTTCTACCCTTTTGATTTTACTACGGTTTATTTTAAACAAAACAATATATGGTCATTATCATCAAAAAATATTTCATCGGTAGAAAAAAATTCAGAATTGTCATTTTTATTTCATTGGTTTATTAATAAGAATACAACTTTTTGCGTTTGTTTGGTTTTATTTTAAAACTTTTTGATTGTATTTCTGGAGATCTACCGGGCTGAATTTAATGTGTCTTCTTATAAATGAAATGAAATAATGGAATTATTTTTGTTTTAAACATAATACGATTGATACCTATTTCTGGAGATTAATTTTGCCCTACGACATTTTTGTAATGTAATGTATATTCAAATAACATGGCTGCGTTAGTTCATCAGTCTAGGACTAACCTAAAATTATTTTGCATGTTTAATTTTATTTATGTATTTTTGCTATATTTTAGTACATATTCTCCTATTCGGGGCGGAGGCAAATCCGACAAATCAAAGATTATAAAAATTGGTCCAGCCGTTCTTGAGTTATAAGTAGAGTTAGATAACTTAAACATTTGATTTGATTGAGGGTCTTGGGTAGGCCTAACGGCTACTTACAAACTGCCCCACTTTTTTAGGGTAATTTATAATATACAAACTGCCCTACAAGGTCCATGTATAAAAACAAGGTACAGGCCGGGGTGTCGGCGACATACAAACTGCCCTACTTTCTACCTGACACAGGTACGGGATATTTCCCTCCGAATTCCCTCATACCAATAAATAAATAGTTTAAATTAGATAATAACTAGTAGACCCACTTCGTTTGCATACATTGTTTAGACATACAAAATAATACAGATAATTTATGAACCAAGTTGAAACATCCAGTATATTGTTCAGCGATATTCCGGAAGTAATGAACCGATTTCGATCAATCTTTTTGAAGTTAAAACTTCTGTTGACCCATTGAATTTTTTTTTGCATGAGTATCTGAATGAAATCTTAAGTCACGAATCGTAACAAATATCTCACGACACGAATCCATTCAATTTTCCTCTATATTACTGGTTTATAGCTGTCGTACCACCTTAGTTCAGGTAAATAAGTAAAACTTTTGTATAACAGTCGTACCCGACTTCGGTCAGGTAAATAAGGAAAACTTTTTACAGCTGTCGTACCCGGCTTCGTTCAGGTAAATAAGTGAAAAAAATATAAATGTCGTAAAAGACTTAGTTCAGGAAAGTAAGTGAACCATGTTTATACCTGTCTTTATTTTTATAACGTTTTTAATAAAATAATAAAAAAATATTTTTAAAAAAACGTACTACTTAAATCGCATTATACAGTAAATACAAATTCATAAACACCTTTTAGGAAATAAATTTGTTTTCTTTAATCTGCACATTGCTCTAAAAATCAAAAAATAATAAATTTTTGAAAAAATAAACCAACTTCAAAAAAACAAAAACAACAAAATGCTGAAACTAAAAAGTAAAAAATAATTAGTATATTGAGCAAAAGTAATTTATTCAAAGCCGATACAAACAAATTTTTGAAGTCGGTGCCAAATTTACCTAGAATTTAACACTATTTTAGTTCTTCTGAATCTACTACTCCTCAAATTTCATATCCATTTCTTCAATCGTTAAAATATACAATGATCGCTCAGAAATACGTCTTTTTCTCTTTTTTACCATTTTCCAAACGCTTATCACAAATTCACAAAACAATCATAACCAAATTTATTGAAATTTGGACAGGATGTCTGTCGGGTCAGCTGATAATAAAATATTTCTTAAAAAGGCAGTTTATTCAAATTTGTATGATTTAGCAAATATTTATGTTGGAAATTTGAGTCAACTAGGTATAACATACATTACATAAATGCTCACAACGTCGTAAATTCATTTAGGCTACACGAATAAAATGAATTCAGAGTTGTGTCACGCATTTAATCAACTAATATAAAAGTGAGTTTACGTCCGTACATGCATGTATGCGTGCCTGAGTAACAAATAATATAACAGCTAATTTCACTCATAATAGGTAATACTTAAATAAACCCAGCATATATTATACTTTGGGGTTATGTTTACAACTCCAAATCATTTTAATTTCTTGTAAACTTGATTTATTTAAATAATAAATTAATAATAAATTTGGCGCCGACTTCAAAAATTTGTTTGTATCGGCTTTGAATAAATTACGTTTGCTCAATATACTAATTATTTTTTACTTTTTAGTTTCAACATTTTGTTGTTTTTGTTTTTTTGAAGTTGGTTTATTTTTTTCAAAAATTTATTATTATTTGAATGAATAAGTGTACTTTATTTTTACAAAACTTTAGACGCATTATACAAGAATTCCCGCTGCAAAAATTATTATCAGTGCACCAGTAGTCAAAATGCAATGAGATAGGAGTCGAGTCGAGTAGCAGTGCGTGCGTGCATTAGCTGTCCATCTCCTCTCTCTCTCACACACTGTTCAAAACGGCAACGTCGCTAGCCTCTTGGTAACTAAGCTCTGTTCCGACGCTACACCAGCGCTACAGTATAGGCGAAACACATTTCCCTATCCTTCGAGCACTCTGGTGTTACTTATATCCTCTGTGGTGATGCGCCACCCCATGTTGTTTTCCAAAGCTGCTTAGTTTGTGTTGCACTCGTAGGGTTAAAAATGGGTTTTATTATTATACATAAATATCTAGAAATTGTTTCCCTTATATTTAATTTGTGTGTGTATTAATTTAATTAAGTACAATGTTACCGTAGTCACGGATTTTGTTATATTAAATGCGCAACTGTTACAGTGTAAATTGCCGTGGTGAATGTGTTATTAATTTATTTTAAATTGTGGAATGTCTTATATTTGGCCTATTTGGTATTTTTAGTTGCAGAATTTTATGCTCTTTATATAAATGGCGTTAAGTTATTAGTTTATATCCGTTAACAAAAAAATATTATTGGTTTTCTTTCGTTTCGTAAGGCTTCTGAAACATCTGATGAATTCGTGCGTGTTAGTTCCGTTACCATCCGCAAGATCGCTCTGTATGGTTCCATTCTTTGTATTTCATTATGTTATTGGCTGTTTCGATTTGGCTCTATCGGGAATTTAAATTTGTCTTGCAATTTTATTATTATTATAGGTTTTGAATTAGAAATTAGGTTTGCTTTATATGTATTTAAAGTTTATCTGAAATAATGGAGATGTACTATTACAAAGTATAAAATAGCTATTAATTTTAAACTCACAATTTCACTTTATTTAGAATAAAAAGAAACATGTGTTTGCAATATGCCCAAGTCAATCTGCTCGAATTAATACATTTTATGATCAACTACAAGGTTATGTTTTATATTGGTATAGTGTAAATACTGTACATATATTAATATAGTAGGTACAATAATTTACATTTAAAACACCTGATTAACTTTAACAATCAACTGATATAAAAGCGAGTACGTGAGTAACATATAATATAACAGCTGATTTCACCCATTATATACTACTTATACATTAAACATTATACTTATACTATACTACATTATATAGTACTTAAACAAACCCAGTGTAGATTATAGTTTGGGGTTATGTTTACAACATCAATCGTTATAATTTCTTGTGAAGTTGTTTTTGTTTTTGTTTTTTTATATGAGTTATAGAATTAATGTATTCTATAATACGTTATAATATTTGCATTGAGGTCATAAATTCAACCTTTTATCAGCAATATAATTGTTTATACAAATTTGAAGAAAGATACCTATTCATTTAACTTCGGAAACATTCGTACACCTTCGTATAACATATAAACATATTCGATTGTTAATTTCTTTACTATAATATTTTAATAACGTCTAAAGTATTTGATTTATAAATATGAAATATAAACCAATTAAAAGATAGTATTTTTATCGTTCTTTTAATATATAATAACATAAGTAAATAAAAATGTTTATCAAATAGGTCTACAGTTTTATAATCCTTATTATTGTACATATTTACCGAGTTAAAAATCCCCTGTAGCATAGTTAGGTAGGCCTAGATAAAGTCTGTGTTTTTAGATAGTTTGTTTTTTAAATGATGTATTTGTGATGTGTATCTAATTAATCAGCCTGTGAATTTTCACGGTGGTGGAGAAAGGTCTACTAGTTCAACACAAAATCTAACCTAAATGACAATTAATTCAAGATTATGCTAGAAAAATAACCGTGATAAAAACTAATGATCAAAATGTATGTTAGAGACTATCTTGTTATTGCGTATATTTGGCTTTTGTAGTATTTCTAAATGTCATTTCTATCCCTTGTTTGATTGTTGTTCACCTAATGATCAACTGAACACGATTAATTTGTCAAAAGCTATATTTTATCATACAGCGAATTTAAGGACACGAAGAAAATGTAATTGTTGTACCTTTAATTGTAAATTACATTGTTTAACAATTTTGACTTTGATTACAATAGCCATATTTTGCTATGGTACAATTGTCAACAACCAACCTTTTGCTTTTATAATCAATATATTTGTTTATACAAATTTAAAGGAGAGATAAATATTTGTTTAACTTCGGAAACATTCGTATAACATATAAATATATTTGATTATTAATTTCTTTACTATAATATTAATAACTTTATAGTTATATTTTATTTCAATATTAATATTATAAGAATTTCTCGATTTGTAACTTCGATTTATAAATAAATAGAGGTACAATGAAATGATTTAATTAAAAAATAATACAAATTGAGTACATATGAGTATTATTTCGGACTTCAACAATGTTTATAAGCCTTTTTGCCTGTTTGCTAACGGTTATAAACCACAGTAGTTGTAACACAATTTCTTTATAAAGTCAATAGCCTACATAATAAATTAACAAAACTATTAACTTCTAATAACAATTATTTCTTTACTTAGCCTAATGAAGTATGGTTGATTAGTATGTGATGTTTGAATGATGATTACAATTTTGAATTTATGCTTTCTACTTAAAATAAGATTGTCCTTTGGTCGGGGTTTTTTTAGACTGAGGAAGTTAGTGATGCTATTTGGCTGGTAATTTTGAAGAGGTATGAATTTTGTAATAGGAATCTGCAGATCTGATGTGTTGTGATGACTAATTTAGTTGACTCGCCCAAATGGCTTGGTGGATATTATATTTTGATATTCTATTTTTATTTATTTTTTTTAATACTGTACTTGATACTATTTCTTCTTGTTTCCCAATCTAGCAGATTTATGTTGTATGTTTTAAATTGTCTGCCATAAACTAAAAAAAATCAACTGCTCTCCAACAAAGCTAGTAACAAACTCTCTACAATTAACTACCTTCTTCTTCCTCTCTTTTGCAACTATCTTCCTCTTCTTCCTCCTCAACGTTATTATTTATTCTTTTCTTTTATATTTTCTTTGTCCTACACTTAAGTCTATATGGTTTTTTTTTACATAAACATGATGAAATCTTATTACTAATGTTTTGAAATGGTATATAAAATAATGGGCTATGTGTTTCTTTTTTTTATGATTATGAGTATCAGGGACTGATGACTAATGAGATGATCCCTGATATGATGTACCAACTGCTTATGAATAAAATACGAATTTTTACAATTTCTAAATTATTTGATCTATCAATAGGAAATAAAAAGGAATTAAAAGATAGTATTTTTATCTTTATTTAAATATATAATGACGTATTTAAATAGAAATGTTTAACAAATAGACCTCCAGTTTTATAATCCTTGTTATTGTACATATTTACCGAGTTAAAATTCCCCGTCAGCGTAGGTAGGTAGGCCTAGATTAAAGTCTGTTGTTTTTAATTAGTATATTTTTAAATTATGTATTTCTTATGTGCATGCAATTAATCTGCCTGTGGTTTTTCACGGGTCTTAGCCTACTAGTTATTACATAATAAATAATAAACTTGTTCAATTGGTTAACCTATGCATTTAGTCAACTAACTATTTATAGGCTTAATATTTCTTTTACTTTATTTGTAAATTTTATTAACTTACCATGGATTGATGTAGCGAGTGTACAGTTTTCATTTGATTTAATAGAAATACATTTCAATGATATGTTTCAGATTGTTAGTAAAAAACTAAAACACCGAATGCCTTTAAAATATAATTGTTTGTACAAATTAGTACTTTATATGGTAAGACTTGATAAAAAAATTTAATTTTATGTAGGGTATTTAATTAGTGAACTAGTCATTACTTTAAAACGAGAGATCCAAAATTTTCTATCTTCATTTGAAGTTGAGATATCCCTCCGTTTCCATACTTTTGACTTACTGTGTATGCTGATAACGTAAGAAAAGTATTTATAAAAATAATATTTTTGTGTTTTCAATTGTAATTTTTTCCATTGACAAAATATTTTATGACAAACGCTTTGAGCTGAATATTTTGGTGAAAACTATTGACATTGTGTACGTTTGGCTAACAATTATGGCCTAAAAGATCCAAAGCCTGCTATTGGTTTATGTAACTAGCGTGACAATTAATTGTAAACAATTATGTATTGCAAAACGTAAAAAGAAAAATATAAACCTCTCATTGAACAAAACAATAACGTTTTATTCGACAGATCTCTTAATTACTTTGCTAAGTAAAATGTAATTGATTTTATTTAATCAGCTTAAATCTCATATGTCTAATATGTAACATGAAAATTAACCGAAGGAATATATTTGTATTGCGTACACAATTATTTATCGTAAAACCTAACAAAAAGAATATGAACCCCAGAATAAACATGACAGTATACATGTCTGGACTTTGCTAAGTAAAATGTAAGCGATTTCATTCAAAACAGCTTAAACCTAAAGTTTGCAACATATAACATAAAGTATCCAAAACTAAATTGTATAAAAATCCTAATAAAAGATTTTTTTTGCAGATGGACGTAAATATGACGCTCGTGGTACTGTGTGTGTTGTCTGTATATTGTGTGGCGCAATCTGCAGGAGAAAGTGTGAATTACGATAAAGTAGAAGCTAACAACGGCACTGAAGGTGTTATAGCGGATAAGAACGTCCGTAGAGTGGAAGCCCTTAAAACCAAACGTAGTTCTGTAGGAGGCAAGTTTGAGATATCTTCAAGGAAACCAAAGTCTGGAAGTGAAAGAAGAGGGATTTTCACGGGGGATAAGAACACACACATTGACAATTCGTTATATTCTCAATCTACGAATAATAATGATACTACCAATGCGAATAAAAAATGTATTGAAAAGAACTATACAGTTGCGTCTAATAATCAATATGGTAAAAACGTTCATATAGGTGAAATAACAATCACGGGCAAAAATACAATCGATCATCAGACAGTAAATTCATTAAAAAATACCGTACAGATTGGGGATTTTGATATTCAAATCGAATTATTTGACCTGAGGAATAATTAATCCTAGAGGCGGTAACATTTGAAGTATTTTACTTAGCAATAAAGCAAAAAGTGAGGATACTAAACTAGCTAAAGTTGTATTTGTGCCATTAAACTAATGTACAGGTTTTTAAATAAATATTCAGATGAAAATATATTAAACAATATACAAGTACATTAGTCGTACAGGCTTATCATTTAATATATAATAACTGTTTTAAAAAATATTGAAAAAAGTTGTAAAACAATAAAAATAATAAAAAAAGACTTCTTGAAACATTTATTTTTTGCTGTGAAGTATTCTGTCTTCAGATGTGTCCTTACCGGCCCTGTCTTATTTTATATTTAATTCAGTCTAATTACTATACGAAAC
>JAGFPH010008979.1:12838-46288 GCA_018207615.1 Philaenus spumarius
TAGTCTGTCTACTTAATTAAGAGTTGTTAGTGTAGGCCTAATCTACAGCATAAACATTGGGCATTTATTTAGCGCAGGATAAATATACTAAATGAGGGTTAAACAAATTGAGTTTTCTTACATTCGTATTTAGGCCTACTAGGCCTATCTGTTTATAGATATTTTTGACTATGGGCTACAATGGCTTTATTTTAGTATGTATACTTAATTAAGAGTTGTTAGTGTAGGCCTAATCTACAGCATAAACTGTGGGCATTTATTTAGCGCTGGTTAAAAACACTAAAGATGGTTAAACAAAATTGAGTTTTCTTGTATTCGTATTTAGGCCTACCATCTGTTTCGCTTACAGATATGTTGGATTGTGGGCTGCAACAATACCTACATTTTAGTCTGTCTACTTAATCGGGTGTCGTTAGTGTAGGCCTAATCTACAGCATACACAGCTGTACCGTTTTAGATCAAACTCAGAAAGCAATCATATTATTTTTGTAGGCCTACTGATATATTTTAGTAAATCAAATGTTAATCGTATAAAGAATTCAAGGCTGCAAAAACTACCTCTAGCAGAATAAAAAAAGAAATTTGGTAGCTTGAATGTAGGCCTACCACTAGGCATACATATTTTAAGAACAATTTTATTTGACAAATAGGATTGCAACTCACTTCATTTCATTTACCGGTACCGATCAAATTATTTTACAAACATAACCTAAATATTTATTTTATAAAAGCCTTCAGCAAATTCCAATCAAATCCATTAATAGCGATGTTGACAGACCCGTTAGTTTTCAATTGTCTTTGTGTAGGTAGGGTACCCAAGTATTTATACAAATAGATTACTTTCGAAATTATTGGCATAAAGGTTGTTAACAGATGATTTGACATGAAATCAAATTTAATAGTATGACATGAATTTGGCTTTGTCTCAAACTAAAACATTAATTATTAGGGCTAATAATATTTAATGGAAGATAGTACCGTATGCCAAAATGTTCTAAAATTTTCTTTTTTATACCTTTTACTTTTATATTATAAACTAGGGGAAACCCCTGCGTGCTCCGCACACCAACCCTGTTGGAGACTTCTGTGCACATAATCATGTTGTTTTTTTTTTTTTAATAATAAATGTGTAGGATTAATAATAGCCCCAAAGTTATAAGATGGTAGATAATGTTAAATATTCAAATCAAATTATTTCGTATATTTTATAACAGCAGTTTTAATAAAGGTTAAAAGAACCAGCAAGGCTCAGGTATACACTTTAATAAAACCTAAAATAAAAGTTAGAAATACAAATAATTGCTTCTAAGTTTGAAATTAGTTGTTAATGGAAATATTAGAGCAAACAGCTGTTTTATCTGTCATTTTATTCAATTTGTTGCTATGGTAATCAATGTAAATACATTCAAGGAATATTTGTTGGTTCATCAGTCTAGGCCTAACCTAAGAATTTTGTCCAACTAAATTTACAAATATTGGAAAAAATATTTTTATCAAAATTAATATTGTTATAACGTTTGCCTATGTTACTCGGGGATAGTGTAGCTTTTTATTAGTAAAACTATTTTTTCAATCGGTTCAGTAGTTCCAGAGTTTACCCCCTACATACAAACAAACAAATTTTACCTCTTATGTTATATCAGTGTAGATAAATATTTTTGTAAAATATTTAAGCCACTTTCATAGCCTACCTTTAGATTCTAAATAGTCATCCAGAAATTTTACCAGTTCTGACTTTTGCCAGTTTGTTTTAATTAAAATCGATACATTTTTTAAATTGTTCACGAATTTCTTATTACAATTTCTGTGAAAAAGCTCAAATTTCTTAAATGTAAACATGGGGCTTGTTAAAAATTTGCGAGAGGGTCCATTATTTTTGCGAAAAAACGTTTTTCGGCCGCCATTTTGGATAGGGCGTTGCACCTTACTTTGCTTGGAATCAAAATGTTCGTGATTTAAGGACGAAAAAATGATGTGTCACAAGCCTTACGTTTACATTCAAGAAATTTGAGTGGGCCCCCACAGAACCCCTCCTGGGGGGGGGGGGGAGGTTGGTATTGAAAGTTTGTAAAAGTAGTTACTAATCATCATTCCTAAAGTTTCATCTTTCTAATTCCTGTTGTCTAAATGTTACGGACCCATACTTTTGGAACACTCTGTTAAAGATAATGTTTTTTTTTCAAAACGGAAAGGTAACATGAAATTTAAAACTCGTGGGACATGTGTTCATGACGATATTTCTCTAACGTGTGACGGTTTATCTGAACAGAAAACAGTAAAAGTGATAGTGATAAATTATGTAGCGTAACATTTCATAATGCTAAACTATGAGATTACCAGGGTTTGAAAACAGTTTAAAAGAATATTTTAAGATTAAAGATTAGTTATTAGCAACTGTAAAAAAGTGTCAGGTGAGTTATTTCCAAGCACGTACAGTAAACCTATACACATATTCATGTTTTTAATTATTGATATTTTACTTAAATTTAAAAGGTTAGACAGAATGACCATAAAAGTATATAGTTAGTTAATTTAGTCACTCAAATAATTAGTTTTGAATTTTAGGCCAGTCGGTAGGGGTAATTTTAGACCAAAAGTTCTAGTAATTTACAATACGGCTGATTTTTTTTATAAGTACATTAAAGTATGTAGATTAACATACAAAAAAGTTTACCAGTCTATCGATTTCCCAAAGTCGAAAAAAATCGATTATCATTTTTTTCGATTATCCTTAATATTTCGAGCTGGGATCAAGATAGAGAAAAATACAAAATACCACCGTGTAGGGGAGGTATTTTTCAATAAAAAAGGACATATGTATTTATTTCGTCCGAGCAATGGTTTGTCTGGAAAAAATTCGATAATGCAGGTATGTATTTTGCAGCAGGGGAAATCACTAAAAGGGGGAAATCTCATTCATATATGAAGCGTTGGCTCATTCCAAATTGGCTGAATTTTAATATATCGAATTGGAACTTTACATAGGAGTTAAAATATATATTTTAAACATTTATGCTGAGTCTCAGCTTGTTATCTTGAAAATGACCCGATATACAGCCACTTGACTTATCAATGGGTTTCTCTATTTTAGGAGTACCGGCCCCACGAACTAATTTCAATCTATTCCACTTTCGTCAATTTTTGGAATATCAACATCAAATTTGTTTTACAAGTTGAATACACCAGTATAAATATTCTTAATAAGTATGAACGATTTTTTCATGTTATTTTTAAAAATAGGCTTGAAAAAAGTCTTCTGTTTTACCTATCTCCATTTTAACTATAACACCTTTGGATTCAACGACTCCATTTTCGACATTTTTGAACATATCGATTTAAAAATTGGTACAGAAGTTACAAACACAATTGTTTTTTGCTAAACTTATTTTAAAAACTATATTTGACCCTTTGTTGCCCGACGGTACTTGTAAGTATTACAAAATTCAACTGTCTTTATAAAAGGTAACAGTGGCTTTATCTACAAGTTGAGGCCTGGAGGTACTTCAGAGTACCATTGCAGTTCTGTAAAACATCAGGTCAGGGCCGCAGCTACAGATTTTTCTAGGGGGGACAAGTCCTAAAATTGCCGCCCCCTTCCACCACGCAACTGTGGATTTTTTTTCAACGCCAATGGCATTTTACGGCTAACACGAGGCACACTAACGTTTTTAGGAAAACGGCCCAAACCTTTTATGATATTTTTGATATTAGCTTATTAAAAATCTAATAATATATAATAATAGTTAAGATTGGTAAATTATTATGAAACCATAAATCTGCAAGTATAATTTTTAAGTTAACAAAGAAAAACAAATTCTTTAAAATGTGTTTATTAAATTGCAGTGAACAAACAGTATGTAATATATACAGCTCCCTCTCTATACATATACAGTTTCTCAATAAGTTTAAAAAGTTAAATAAATTTTATTTTTCTTGATTATGTCAGAAAATGAAATTTTTGACGCTCTTTCATGTACAATTGAGATAATACTTAAATTGGCGAGTCTTTGTTGTTTCATTGTGCTTCTCAAATAGTTTTTTTATCAATTTCAGTTTACTGAAGCACCTCTCACCCGAAGCAACAGATACTGGTAGAGTGAGAAATATTTGCAGAGCTGTCGTGATGTTTGGGTAGCCTTCTTCTAGGTTTTTCTCATAAATTATTTTAAAAGTAGATTGTGCTGTAGCATTTTTTAATCTACTGTCCATTTCAATGGCATGAAATTTAAAACTCTATATTTCATCAACCAGTTCGTCTTTGTTTAAATCTTCTGGGTAAATGTCGGCTAACATTTTGGCTCTAACTTGTAATTTGGGCTCTTTTGCATCAGTTTTGTCTATTTGGGACCCACTCAAAAAAACAAATTTACAATCTATGTCTTTTAGTGCATTGAATCTGGTGTTCATCTCGCTTAGAATTCTGTCAATTATTTCCATGAGAGAAGCCCGGAAGTTTTCTTCTTGAGTTAAGCCAAATGCTTCATCTTCACATTTTTTCTAGGTAATAGCATAGATCATGAATAATAAAACATAAAATAACTCAGGGATATCAAAAAGTCCTTTAATCGGAGAATTACCCATACTTTCGTTTTTACTAATGCCGGTCTTATTTTTAGTTTTCGCCATGTGCGCATGACATTTAAATTTGCACAAGGCTAAAATGTATAGTTAGTAGGTAACAAAATTCGTCCCTATATTTTACTGCCATCAAGTTACTCGACTAAAAACCATGTTTTTCGTCTTGTTTGTAAGCAAACATTTTTAATAAAAATGTGTAATTTACAGTTTTTGTCACCTACGAATTATAATATATATGTTCACGAACGATTTTCTGCAATTTACAAAAGTTCCGAAGAGGACTGTTTCGTCCTGGCAAGGCAGGAAAACTATACCGGGGGGGGGGGGGGGGTCAGGTCAGGACCGGGGATTGGATTTAAACCCTTTTAACACGTTCACTGCTAAGGACGCACATGTGAGCTTGACACTGAACACTATGAGAAGCGGCCGACTCACAGTGCATTGCACGCCAACCCCCGTAACGGGAGTATTTTCAATACAAAGTTAATTGAGTGTTTCGCACGCCAACCCCCTATCGGGCGAATTTTCAATACACAGAGCATTGGGTGCTTCGCACGCCAACCCTCCTATCGGGAGGATTTTCAATAGGTTGAGCATTACGTGCTTCGCACGCCTACTTTAAGCCTATGTTAGGAGAGTAACTAATCAATATTATTATTAGGCTATTAGATAATAACTAGATTTTTTTTAAAGATGCCGTTATTTGCTTATGGTACGGTACATTAAGGGCTACAAATAAGCCAAATTTGATCAAAATCGTTAGAGCCGTTTTTAATATAAAAATAATAACTGATTTTGGGGGGTTTGGAAAAAAAGGGTTGTTTTTCAAAAATTTTCAAAACATTTTTGTGCATCTATACAGGCCGAATTGACATGTTTGGTGCGAATTTGTTCGAAATCAATCGAATAGTTTTCTCTCTACCTTTGTATACAGACAGACATTTTGTAAAAAAAAAAACACTTTTTTGGACTCAGGGGGTCCCAAAACGGATATTTCCACAAATATCTCAACATCGATTTTTTTGCGATCACCATACTTTCTCTAAACGTATAGTGAGAAAGTAAAAAGATGAGTTTTAAGTAATTTCAAATTAATAGAGACTATGTATTTTAGTGCATTTTCTGTTTTCCAGGTGAAATGTTTAAAACGCTTGCATTGTTTATAACTTGCGCGTCTGCAGTGAACTTGGAGTTTAATAGACCTTCCTTCAACGTCTTGGGAGAGTTTAATAAACCTGTCCTCAATGTCTTGGAAGAGTTTAGTAGACCTTCCCTCAAAGTCTTGGGAGGATGTTACAATGAGATTAACTTGCTGGATTCATTGCTGAATAAAAACAAACTCGTCGAGTCTCCTGGATTCTCTGAAGGGAAGAACTACCGGCCCGGTACGTCGTGCAAGTGGCTCGTCGAATCACCAAATAATACCAAAGTAGAACTGAACTGTGAAGTGGATATTCCAAAGGTAAGAGAAATAGAAGCCTATTGTCCGTTTACGGTTTAGTTGATGGCATGGGCTGGCATCGTTCATGCTATTGATACGGAGATCTTACGCTAGTAGCCCGCGTGAAAACATCAACCTCATAAACTCATTTAAACTAGTTTTAGGAATATGTTTCCCTTGATATTGTTTTTTTATTGATATTTATATTTTCAAGAATAATTTGTATTAATGTGGAACATTAATACAAAATGAAAAAATAGTTTTTTCGTTTACATTTGTTTTGACGTAAGACGTAAGAGCTGTTATTTTTATGAAAGTAAATGATTGAATATTGTACAACAATAACTGAATAATATAAAATCTTTAGGAAAAATCTTTAAATTCAAAATTTGTTATCAAAATGAATTAAGGATTGAGAAAAGTAAGCACTAACTTTAGTTTACAGAAAACATCAGAGCATTATTGGTGCTGTACCATCTACCATGACCTAAGTTCTGATATATAGTACTGTAGCAATTATTTGGAGAGTATATATTTTATTTGGGAGAATATATTTGCTTTCAGAAAACAATTTTAACAATTTTTTAGAATTGAAATAGCTCAGTAATACAGCAATACACGTTAGAATAAAACTAATGTAATGTCAGTTTTTGTAGTTTAAATTTCATAATGGGGTTTACTGACAGTAGCAACCCCATTTCAACCCCTTAGATAAAAACTATCCTATATTTTAAGTTGGAATAAATCACACATTTATTTTGAAAAAAAATAATTTAGTTGAGTACGATGGATTTCATCGCGGACAAACACTGTGACTCTGGATTTTTATACGTATAGTTAGATACCTGAATTTGCAATGCTGAAAAAGGCGAACAATAAATACACTCCTTAGGACGGCTCTGGTCCAGATCCAAAGAAGAGCATCGCAAAAAATTGAAACAAATTTTATCTGGCACGGATAGCTTCTATTTTTGGTTTATGATTCCTACCTTAGGCCTACTAAATATTTATGGAGAAATACATTCGCATTATAAAGCGATGGTGCCAAAATCCTTCACATGCAGTAAGTCTTCAGCCCCGGCAAAGATATCTTCCATTTCTGGTTTATGATTACCCTACTAGCCTATAGTTTTGTTTTAAACTCAGTACATTTTATTTTTATTTTCCAGACTGGAGATTGTTCTAAGGATGGACTGCATGTTTCTACATCCGGTGACTTGAACTTTAAGGACGGATCGTAAGTTATTCCGTAGTAATAAAAACTGGTATTATAAAATTAACTAAAAATTCTTCAACTTTAAAATATTATTACAGCCGCCAGTACATAGTTCGAGGGTTGTTTCTAAATTAAGAACCGATCATCCTTAACACATTGTCGGAATGCACAGAATCAAGGTAGCCATTTTCGGCTGACACCATATATACTCTAAATCTGCCAACACCATATAAACTACTAGTTCTTTGTCTGTGTTGGTTAGGCTGTATTATTTGCCACTATGTTAATGAATAATTCATCAGGCTGTGAAATGCCCTACAGGACAATTGTTCATGATGAGGATCGATCTTGACGGCATAGGCCTACTGTTATCAGTGAAGAATTGATAGTAAAATGTCTATGAGAAGATTTGTCGAAACAGGGGTTTCACTCTTGATAAGCTTCATAAAAATGTCCCTTGAGTTTCAAGACCAATAGTTTATGAAATTGATTGTGAAAAACTTAAAAAAAAATGTGCAAGACGTGTGCCATAAATGATGTTTTAGTAAAACTCAAAACAAAGTATTTTGCACAGTCCTTGTTATTTATAAAGCGCTGTGACAAAGATGGTGATGAGTTTTTGGTATACTTCAGAGATTAAATGACACCAGAACGTTTGTCGCCATCCCGAATATTGATATAATAAATATATATTTTGACTTACAATTTGAACAATTTTAAATACTGGGCCCAACCGGTCGAAGATTTTTGAATCGACTCTGTTCTCTCTTTTTTTAAGTAATGTATCGTTTGTATTTATTATTGTGTTTGTGCTAATGTACTCTGTGATTGAGTGTTCTTGTGTCAACAAGTGACAAAGGATATCCTGCTAAAAATACTTGAAAATGGATGAATAGCTGAAACGGCTGTCGTATTACGACAGCAAATTGAATATTGTAGACGGTAAGTCAAAATATATATTTACTAAATGACAATCCAGTCAAGTTGTTTTTGTTTTATTCCAAAGAAGTTCTTACTTAAAAAACGACCCTCGTTTATATAATCTGTCGAATGTTAAATTGTTCCTACTTACGCAATTCGGTACCTTTTAATAATGTTTAAATTTAATCTCCTTCTGATGCTTTATCGACTACAGGGTCAGATGTGGGTCTACTTCTTTCACTGTTGTATCGGAATACAATAAAATTGGAATAGAGCTGTTGTCGGACAAGACTTCAAAAGGAGGGAAGTTCAGTTGCAAATTACGAGCGGTTGGCGCTAAGAGAGCGAGGGCTGTTAGTACTTCCGGATGCAATTGCGGATGGTCAAACAGGGTGAGTTGTGTTTATTATACGTACTATCGATGTCTTTCTTTAGCTCATGTATTCTTCACTGATAATTGTTTACACAGCTGATTGTGTGCATGTACATTACATCTTTATGTGACAGAGAAATAAGACTATATTTCATATAACTTGAGAAATACTAAAGTGAGTGTCAACAATTAAGCAATAGTTTAACAAAAAGTAGAGGTTTTATGAATACAGTTTGTGCTAGACCACAAATTAAACTGAACAAACTCGGGGACGAATTATGTCAATAGTTTAAAAGAGTTGAGTTCTAACTTTAACAATAATAGTTTTAAATTACAGAAAAAATACAAAATATGGCGGGTAAGATACAGTTTACCATGGCAAGGCACCAGCCACTTAGCATCACATTAAATATAAGTATATACACATTTGCTTAATTCTTTACTTCATGCCATTATAGATAAAGTCTAAAAGTAGCAAAGGTAAAAAAAGAAGAACTTCTGTTGCTACTGTCAGATTTGTATCCCATAGAACCAACACTTTTCAAAGTTGTAGAAGGCAAACAGAAAATTGTTGACGGCAATAATTATGCAGTGTGTTAATTAGGTCCCTTCTTCCATCCTTGTGTATGGATTTAAATATAACCAAACCGTTTTGGAACAAATAATAAACACGAACTTCAGCCAACAACACCACAATTCAAAGTTCAGCCAACAACACCTCAACTTAACTTCAACCATTATCTCCACAACCAAAATTTCAGCTGACAACATCACAACCCAATCTTCAGTCAACAACACCACAACAGTAACTTCAGCCACCAACACCACAATTCAAAGTTCAGCCAACAACACCTCAACTTAACTTCAACCATTATCTCCACAACCCAAATTTCAGCTGACATCACAGCCCAATCTTCAGCCAACAACACCACAACCTAAACCTCAGCCAACAACACTACAACGATAACTTCAGCCAACAACACCTCTACTTAAACTTCAACCATCAACACCACAACCCAAACTTCAGCTGACAACACCTCAACTTAAACTTCGACCACCAACACCTCAATTCAAAGTTCAGCCAACAACACCCCAACTTAACTTCAACCATTATCTCCACAACCCAAATTTCAGCTGACAACATCACAACCCAATCTTCAGCCAACAACACCACAACCTAAACCTCAGCCAACAACACTACAACTTAAACTTCAACCACCAACACCACAACACAAACTTCAGCTGACAACACCTCAACTTAAACCTCAGCCAACAACACTACAACCAAAACTTCAGTCAAGAACACCACAATTTCATTTCATCCTGCCTTATGGTTTTATTACTATTTACTGTATTTCTGATTTCATATGCCGTAAATTATGTTTTCATTGTCGAGTGTATCAGTAAATATTTTCGGGAGGACTGTGAAGCATTTGATCAAAACAAAAGTTTTTTTGGTTTTGTCATTTGATGGTTCATAATTTTTATTCACACCTTTAATAGTTTGACGATTGTCAAACTGTTGTAACGATGGCTATTGCAATGTGCTTGATAGTATATAATTCTTCTTGGAAATCCTTCTTTTCAAGTGGTATTGTAATAAATCTATGAATAAAACTGTTGTACTAAGCTGTGTTTTGAGAGACTGGATGGCGAGAATCTGAATGTATGGTGATATTGTTTGTCATGGGTTTTCTGTAGATTTTGTAATGGAAATATAGTAAACCACACTCGGTGGATTTGGACACTTTTTCAAAAATAAGTACAAAAAAAAGTAAAATAGTTTAACATTTACTAATTTAGTACGGTATTCCGTACATATCTTCTGTAAAATTAAAATTAAAAAATCAAAAGAGAAATACATCATTTTAGAAAAAAATAAACAGGAAACTAATTTAATTGTTATTACTCTGTGTTACATGCTTTTCTTCTCTGCTAGTAAACTACTATTAAGACAATAATATTATTCCAGGTACGCATAGTGAACGGTTCTCCAACAGGAGTCAACCAGTACATCTTCATGGCTGGTATTGTAGACTTAGTGACCAAATCTATAGTATGCGGAGGCACTTTGATATCCAACAAGTATGTGCTTACAGCTGCTCATTGTATCAGGAACTTAGACACAACAAACACTGCAGTTGTATTAGGAGAACATGACACCAGCACTGGTAAATACAATACTTAAAGGCTAGTTTACATTGATCTAGTAAGTCTATCAGAATACTAGACTGTTGTTGTTACTCTATTAGACGATTTGTATGCGGGTTGCATATTAAATACTTTCAAAATATCTACAAACTAGGGGAAACCCCTGCGTGCTCCTCACACCAACCCCATTTGAACATTCTATACACATAATCATGTTATCTTTTCTTCATAATAAAGGTGTAGGATTAACAAAATAATCCCAAAACTTAGATGGTAAATAATGTTAAATGTTCAAATCAAATTATGTTGTATATTTCATAACAGCAGTTATAATAAAGGTTAAAAAAACCAGCAAGGCTCAGGTCTACCTAAAAGTTAGAAATACAAATAATTGCTTCAAAGTTTGTAATCAGCTGTTAGCGGAAATATAGGAGCAAACCGCTGTTTTATCTGTTATTTCATTCAATTGGCTGTTATGGTAATAAATGTAAATACATGTAGGTTCATAAGTCTAGGCCTAACCTAAAATTTTTCCGACTGAGTTTACAAAATATTGAAACACAAAATGTTTTTATCAAAATGAATTATAGCCTACGCTACTCAGGGATAGTGTAGCTTTTTATAAGTGAAACTATTTTTTTAAATCGGTTCATTATTTCCAGAGATTACCCCCCTACTTTCAAAAAATTTACCTCTTTAGATAACCCCAAAGCTAAAATTGGTAAATAATGTTAAATGTTGAAATCTAATTATTTTGTATATTTCATAACAGCAGTTATAACAAAGGTTAAAAAAACCAGCAAGGCTCAGGTCTACCTAAAAGTTAAAAATTCAAATAATTGCTTCAGAGTTTGTAATCAGCTGTTAGTGGAAATATAGGAGCAAACAGCTGTTTTATCAGTTATTTCATTCAATAATTGACTGTTATGGTAATAAATGTAAATACATGTAGGTTCATCAAGTCTAGGCCTAACCTAAGATTTTTTTCAACTGAGTTTACAAAATATTGAAATACAAAATGTTTTTATCAAAATGAATTATAGCCTACGTTTACTCAGGGATAGTGTAGCTTTTTATAAGTACAACTATTTTTTCAATCGGTTCATTATTTCCAGAGACTACCCCCTACATAAAATTTTTTTTACCTATTTAGATAACCCCAAAGCTAAGATGGTAAATAATGTTAAATGTTCAAATGAAATTATTTTGTATATTATATAACAGCAGTTATAATAAAGGTTAAAAGAACCAGCAAGGCTCAGTCAGGTCCACGCTTTAATAAAAACATAACCTAAAAGTTAGAAATACAAATAACTGCTTCAAAGTTTGAAATCAGCTGTTAATGGAAATATAGGAGCAAACAGCTGTTTTATCTGTTATTTTATTCAATTTTTTGTTATGGTAATAAGTGTAAATATATGTGTTGGTTCATCAGTTTAGGTCTAACCTAAGATTATTTTCCAACTAAATTAACAAATATTGAAATAGAAAATGTTTTTATCAAAATGAAAATTTCGCTTAGCTCGCAACTTACAATCTCGGCCATCGGCCTCGGATCAGAGGATGCCCCTATAGTAAAATCCCTCATGTGGATTGAACCGGGTACTTTTATGATATTTTATGTTTCGATCTATTTTGGGGGACCCAAGCGAGCTATAAGATCGTATAAAAAAAACAAAATGTGCAGAATAATAACCTACACATATTGTTTTAGATAAACCCATAAAAAAGTTAAATTTTACTATACAAAATGTAAAAAACAGTTACTTCCGGTCAAAAAACTTGCTTACGGTTGTTGGCTAATGAACCCGTCTGAGCAACTTAGACGACCTATATGTGTGTACCAAATTTGGAGTAAATCGGACTTAAAATGCGGCCCTTAGAGTGCGAAAACATATATACATAAAGCATTTTTAATGTCACCCCTACCTGTGTTCCGGGGACTATGATCGGTGCTCATTTACTATTCCCGATCTTAGGTCTCACCATAATGGTCACTGCAGTAGCTCATTTTTCCTATGGAAATTCTCTAATAAGCAATAAAATGTCAACGATTTCAGTCTATGTAATTTGATAAAATAAAAATTCTACTGTTATAGTTTGTAAGAATTGCCAGAGCTAAAGAAAGATCAGAAGTGAAAAATCAAAGGATCAGAAACTTTTGTTACGGTCGCACACTGAGAGAGCATTCTGCTCAAAGCAAATGCTCTACAGCAAAATGTAGCTGTAGCGCTCCATGTATGCAGGGCCGGTGCAAGTAGTTTTTCTTGAACATGTGAGAGTCATTTTTGGTGCCCCCCTCTATACACAACAACCCCCCCCCCCCAGCCCCTATATATGTATAGGCCTATATATTTATATATCTACTTATTGCAATAACAAATGGGTACATTATCAAATGCATACCAATTGAAATTATTTAATTATATAAAATCAAATTTAAATATAACACCGAGCTACAATTTTACCAAAATTACCACCTTTTACCACCCTTCTTCAAAAGTACTAGAAAATATCGTGGCAATTTTCAAATCAAGCTATTAATAGATGTTATACTGTTGTTATTGACACATAATTATTACTTTATTAATGTTAGTGAAGTTAGTATAGAATGTATAACGGTCTCGTCTTTAGGGGGGCGAATTTTTCACTGAAACCAAAGTTCGCCGATTTCGAAAGGATGGCGCCCTGTACAATACTGTTGTACGTGTTCCTGATCTTGTCTATCCATAAAGAGTTGCCAAAAATAAATAGGGCGTTTCCGCCTTTCTTTTAATTACCGAAAAGGGCGGTCGCGTCTTTAAGAGGGCGAATTTTTCACTGAAATCAAAGGGCGCCGATTTCGAAAGGATGGCGCTCTAAACTGGTGTATGTGGTCTTTTGTGTCCGTAAATAGGTGACAAAAATAAATATGTTGGGGCAAATTTTTCACTGAAACTAAAGGGCGCCGACTCTGAAAGGATGGTGCCCTATAGCGGTTATCTGTCTGTCCCTAAAAAAGTGCTAAACAGAAATAGGGAGTTTCTTTTAAAACCCGAAAAGGGCGGCCACGTCTTTAGGCAAACATTTTTTGGTGCAAAAATTATTTTCGGAAAATTTTGAAGGCGCCTTGGTCTTGAAATTTTTGCCGCCTCGCCGCCGACGCCGACTTCGCTTGCGCGTCGGCGCCCCAACACTGGCATTGCCCCATGCGTCAGCATGTTCCTTGTGCCGGCCCTGCATTTATGTAAATCAACTGTACAGCGCTCTACAGCACCATAGAGCGCTCGAAGCAGTGCCCGACGCCTAATTCCCGATTGAACATGATGCAACAAAATGCTCAGAGCAAATCGACCTGCGCATGCGCTAGCCTTCCTCACAAACTTTCTGTAGATTACTGACATTGAGACAAGGTTGAATGATAGTAGGCTCAATGTTCGCCAGCACACCGCATACGTCCGCACACTGAGAGAGCAATAAAAATGCTCTAAGCATAATGTCCAAAGCACGTGTTGTGCAACAAAATGCTGCCTCAGTGTGCGGCTATCTTTGTGGCCTAAAGAAAGGTGGGAATTTGATTTTGTAATACTTTTAATAAATGTCTTCTTGGCAGGATCAGATACTTCTGCTACGATACTTGCACGGATAAGGAGTTTTAAAACCTATCCTTACTACGACTCAGTAAACAAGAAGTATGACTTGGCTTTGATAGAATTAACGACAGCCGTACCTTTTAGCACTCGAGTTGGTCCTGCTTGCTTACCCTTTTCATCTTCTAACTGGGATCTGACTGGCCAAGTGGTTACAGTATTAGGTGAGTACTGAATTGTATATTTTATAATACGAGCCGTGTGGTTATAAAATGAGAACAAATCACAATCTGAAAAATTTTATAACTGTTAAAAATGTGCTCACAATTTAATTATTTCTCTGCATTGTAACACTTTCATTCTAAATACTTTTCATATTGTGAAACATAAGCTTCTTCAAACACTCGAAATAAGATGTCGCCAATTTTTGTACTGATGTTTTCAACTCTTCGAATAATTAAGTGCAAGCCAGTTCCTGAGGAAAGGGATGTTAATCAGTGGGAGCCAGGGGTTTACTCGTAATTTTTCCAGTACCGGAAGTGATGGAAAGGTGTCCGGAAAATTTTCATTTCTAAAACCCCTACTTTACGTACCTTTGGTGAGTTTAAGGGTGCAGATAATATGCTTTTGTAAGAAAAGTACACATTGTATAATAATGTATATTATGTAACTATCTTTGTAATTGTATAAAGCACATAGCAGATTTTAATAATACTAATAACAAGTCATTTACGGTTCTCAATAAAACCATAGCTTGAATAAATTGTACATTCGTGGTGGCAGGGAAAACAGGCTTACCAACACCAAGCACAATATTGCTCTACATCACCTGAATTGAAAACATATTTTTCACCATTAAAATTTTGATCCCTATAAGTTCATGTTTTCAGGTAAAATATACCCTGTATGTAAAATGTACATTGGCATTTGATTCCAACTAACACTTCTTCGATTAATTTGTTATAAAATTGAAAATAACATTTGTCTATAATCTTTTAAAGGTTGGGGTACAATTGAGTATGGAGGCCCCAGGTCTCAGGTGTTGCTACAAGCCAATCTGAACTTGGTAGATGTCCAGGAGTGTGTTGATAATTTAGGAGGGAATATTGAAGGTTATACGCAATACTGTTCTTTGACACCAAACACAGACGCTTGTCAGGTAATAATTGTACATGTTATGGTAATATGTAAGTAGTTTTTAATATAATATTTTATTTATAACAATGCTTTTTTCTAAAAACAAACAACAAATTCCTTATTATTATAAAGAGTTTTAATAATTCATTTTGATTTTGTTTCTTAACAGAAACTTTCTAAAGATGCCTTTCCATTTTGAAATAATTCGACCACGCAGCTGAACCGCTGACATGAGTTGAGCAAATTTCCAAAATTAAGTTTATAGGCCTATGTTTTAGGGTTTCAACATAGGGGAAATAGGTCTATTCACGACGGTGCTAAATAGCTGCAAAATGGTTCGCACGCCATTCCGCATATTGGGTGTCTTCAATACACAAAGCATTGCGTGCTTCGAACGCCATTCCGCATAATGGCAGTATCTTCAATACACAAAGCATTGTGTGCTTCGCACGCCAACCCCCGTATTGGGAGTATCTTCAAAACACAATGCATTGTGTGCCAACCTCACATTAGAATCCACTACATGGCTTTGAACCGGGTACTTCTATGGTATTTTATGTTTTGATCGATTTCGGGGGAACCAGGCAAGCTATAAGGTCGCGTAAAAAAACAAAATTTTCAAAATAACATCCTACATTTGTATTTGTAGAAAAAACTCAAAAACAAATTCATTCTCGTAGGAAAAATCTCAAAAAATAGTTACTTCCGGTCAAAAAACATGCTTCCGATTGTTGGATTTGTTTGGCTAACGAACTCGTCCGAGGGACGTAGACAACCAACATGTGTACCAAATTTGAATCAAACTGGATTTAAAACGCGGCCGCTAGAGTGCGAACACATAATATATATGATTTTTAATGACACCCCAAAACGTGATCTGGGGACCATGATCGGTGCTCATTTGCTACTACCGACCTTGGGTCTTACCATAAGGGCCACTGCAATAGCTCATTTTTCCTATGGAAATTCGCTAATAAGGGTTCCTATTATTTATGTTATTTTGTGCCTTCCTCACGTCTATGCAACAATATAAAGGAAGGAATTTCTGCCTAAGAGTCTTTCCGGAACTCTTTACAAAAGATTTCTTTAAAAAATGTGAAAATGTTATAGCTAAAATGTTTTTGTGTAATAGACACATTAATGTCGCAGGTCATATTTGCAAAATATTGCTTGTTTACCAATTAGTACAATCCTAAATTTATTCGGTTAGGCTTGTTTTGTTGTGACAGACTGTCAATCCGAAAGTTGTTTTTAAATATTTGTTTGCAAATAACAAACCAAAGAAGTGCGTCCTTTGGCGATTCAAAGGTCATGACCCTCACAACAGCCCTGGTTCAAGTAGTCCTACATTTGATGTAAAAATACATTTGCCTGCTTGGACTTACTAACTTTGTAGGCAAGTTGTTTTTAGTTTGCATGGATTTCATCTGTTTTAGATTTAATTTTAAAGAATGATCTAGTATAAAGGTTGTTTCAGTATGACTCTGGAGGTCCTCTGGTATGGATAAATCCCAATACAAACCGTTACCAGATTGTTGGTATTATTTCGTATGGAAGAGGTTGTGCCTTCGGCTATCCTTCAGTGAACACAAGAGTTGCTCCATTTTTACAATGGATCCTGGATAACACTCCTGGTAAGTGTAAATCAAAACTAAAATTGTCTTTGTAGGCCAGTCGGTAGGGGTAATTTTAGACCAAAAGTTCCAGTAATTTACAATACGGCTGATTTTTTTTGTAAGTACATTAAAGTATGTAGATTAACATAAAAAAAAGCTTACCAGTCTATCGATTTCCCAAAGTCGAAAAAAAAATCGATTATCATTTTTTTCCGATTATCCTTAATATTTCGAGCAGGGATGAAGATAGAGAAAAATAAAAAATACCACCGTGTAGGGGAGGTATTTTTCAACAAAAAAGGTCATATGTATTCTTTTCGTCCGAGCAATGGTTTATCTGGAAAAAATTCGATAATGCAAGTATGTATTTTGCAGCAGGGGAAATCACTAAAAGGGGACATCTTATTCATATATGAAGCGTTGGCTCATTCTAAATTGGCCAAATTTTAATATATCGAATTGAAACTTGACGTAGGAGTTAAAATATATATTTTAAACATTTATGCTGAGTCTCAGCTTGTTATCTTGAAAATGACCCGATCTAGGAGTCGATTTCGATTATCGATTTTCGGAGTACCAGACCCACGAACTAATTTCAATCTGTTCCAGTTTCGTCAATTTTTGGAATATCAACATCAAATTTGTTTTACAAGTTGAATACACCAGTATAAATTATAATATTCTTAGTAAGTAAGAACGATTTTTGTCATTTTATTTTTAAAAACGAGGCGGTTCAAAATAGTCTTCTGTTTTATCTATCTCGTTTTAACTATATCACCTTTGGATTCAACAACTCCATTTTCGACATTTTTTAACATATCGACTAAAAAATTGGTACAGAAGTTAAAAACACAATTGTTTTTTGCTATACTTATTTTAAAATCTAATTTGTAAAAATTGACTAATCTGCAGCCGATTAACTCAAGCGTTTTGATGAAAAATCTAAAAAGGTCTAAAATTGAATCGCTAAATGTTAAAAGGGCATGAGTCAAGACAATCAAATTTGCGGAAAACAAGAAAAAACTGTTTTAATTAAATATGAGTACATGTTTTAGCAGTTTATTCATATCAAATTACTCCTCTATTAAAAACTGTTCATTTAACATAGAAAATAGACATTTAAATATTTTCCTAAATATTTTATAAAATATTAATTATAGCTGAATGATGCCCTTTTAACATTTATCGGTGATATGAGTTGTTAATAACAACAGATAAACAAAGATACTAAATTTTTTATAACTTTTATTACATATTTATGACCAACAAAATTATGCCAAATAGTTTGTATTATATAAAACGTCCAAACAATATTATTACAGGTCATCTTCTTCAGCTGATGTTGACGGCCAATTTAACAAGTAGGTATAAAATGGTTTGTCTTCCTCTCGGATGTAACGAACAATCTTTTCTAAGTCATTTAATTTGTTTTGTTTAATGGAAACTTTTCCAGAAGGATATGCTTTATTCTGTGGTGGGATATTCACATTTTCTCTTGCAGATTTCATAAAAAATGTTTGTTTTTCGAGGCCATTAATGAATGGGTAGGCAGATATGTATCCCTGTCGTTCTGAGTCATACACAAAATGGTAAAGTGCACTAATACCAAATTGAATTCTTTCATTTCTTGGTTTTGCTGCTGTTTCTTCAGAAACTGCATATTTTTTATAATATGTACCCCACCATTCTTTGTAATTTGAAATATCATTTGCGTTAACTTCTTTTACTGTAAACTTTCCTGCTTTTCCACTTTTTATAATAAGTTCTGTGATTTCATGGATATTGTATAATCTATCGTGTTTACGAAGTGTGCGTTTAATTGTGCCAAAGTCTCTGTCACAAGGAAGGTAACTATGCCCTCGAACCGGGAAAAAATGTTGGATTTTTTTAAATCTTCCAGAATCTGTCAGAGCTAAAAGAAAACGGGAAATTGTTTGGTTCTTGTTCTGGCCTGGACAGTTATCTGAAAAAAGTCTGACTTCAGTGTATCGTGAAGAAAGGTTATTTAAATATTCAAAGAGAAATGAACAAACTTCGTCCGGGCCTCTCTTACCTTCTCCCTCATGGTATATAAAAATTTGACTCGTACATTCCTTAATATTATGTATGCAAAAGCAGTTCACTGACAATTGCCTCAAATAAAACAGTTCTTGCACTGGTACTTTAGGAAGCGATATTATTTGCATATAGTCGAAAGCAATGGAAATAACTTGATGCTCTTCTCTGCCTTGTTTGGTTTCATACTGCAATGAACTATAAAATTTGTTACTCCTTCTCTTGTGAATTATTAATTCTGCAACTGCAGCACGTTTTGCTGTTTCATTTAAGTGAGGTGACTTAATTTTTAATTTTAGTTCCTCACAAACACAGCAGGTATCGACTTGAGGCCTTCCAAACTTGTAGTTGAAATTATCCTTGAAGTATGTGTAGTAAAACATGTAACTGACCTTTATATCAGGATATTTCTCCTTAAATAAATTATACATGCATTTTATATCTAAATCTGCACTAAGATATTGGATTTTCTTTCCTGAATAATGTGAGTTTTTTAGAGGAAATGTTTCAATGTGCTTTCTTATTTTGATTTTTGTATCTAAAGGAAGGGTAAAACTTATGTGCTTTCCTCGCTTATCTTCAGGCGTATTGCCTGCCAACTTAAGATCTCTAATCCTCCTTACTCTTTTGATGCTAATATCAAACGCTGCGATAAATGCTTTTATACATACCTCAATTCGGTCTGTACCAATAATTAAATGGTATTTAAAACTTGCTGAGTTTAGTCTTGAATTCATATCATTGCGAGGTCGCTTTTGCTTTACTGGCAAAACATCAATCAATCCTTGAATGTACAAATCCTGTTCGTTTTTCCCAGATATTTTATAAAATTTATTGAAAGTATCATTGACATTTTCTTCTCCTATTTTTCCCAAACAATTTCTTTTGCAGCTACAACAAAGAAAGAAATTAATAATTACTGCACACATTATTATAATTGAATCAAGAACACGTCTAATTTACATCCGGTTTTACAAACTTTTACTTCCTGGATTTGAAGTAAGTATCCTATCTTGAAAGTGGATAGGCTACGATACAAAATGAAACACTTGATACAATATCATTGCTTTTCAGTGTAGGGTACTTTTTACTTATTATTCTCTAGTTCTACTAACCCTAATAATAATAGTATCTCCTATTTTTTGTTAAAATAAAAAGTAATTTGAAGATACAGGCCTACACTGAATAATTAAAATAAATTAAAAAATAAACTAGCCTAACTTTACTTATTATTCAATTGTTACTATATAGCTAACATAGCAGAGATTTACTAGCAAATAGTTATTACTTCAAACAGGTAAACATAGTAACATCAATGAGTAAACCAAGAATATGAGATAGAAAGGAGGGGGGGATAATGTTAATTATTCTAACCTGCATTTCAAAATAGTAAAATTGGTTAAATTGCTTTGGTTTGTAGTCATAGTATTTAAATAAAACACATTAATTTACATAATAAATAGTTTACATAGTCAAATAGTTACTAGGAGTTATTACTTACCCACAAGAAGAACCAAATTGTTTAGCTGCCACATTCTTTCCTTTATGGTTAATATAATTCTGGCCTTTAATTATAGCACTTTTAATTTGATTTCGTTTATATGTTTCTGGATTCCTTTTCCTTTTTTTATTTAAACAACATTGCTCAATAATACTCTCAGTATCACTCCCATTCATTATCACTTTTAGAAAATAATACTAAATATTCAAGATATAACCAAAAAAACTAGTTATCCAAGGAATAAAATGTAGGTTAATTTAACATCAAACATCAGCTGTTTAACTACCAACACCTGGATGTTGGAACCAACACAGCTGTACAGGATGTATTACCAACATAAAAAAGATAAATGTTAAAAGGGCATGAGTCACTGTGTGACAGGTACCCTCCACCTTGTAATACTTAATAATAATAATAATTTAATATAAAGTAATAGAATAGATTAGGTAGTGATGCAGGCTTATTATATTGCTGAGATCGAGGTTTAGAGTAAAGTAAGGGGGGGACCTTAGTTGGAAGCATCAAGAGAAGCAGTAGGCAGTCTGAGAGCAACCGCGTCCGTGAGTAGACTCATAAATGGAGGGAATTATGCTTGCCTTTGCCTTGTGTGTTTAGAGTTAGTTTAGTTTAGTACGGGACCAGCAGAGAGTTGATTTAATAAACAATGTTAAATCAACTACCCGTTTACCACTTCTTTAATGAACCTTCTCACCACCACCCATCCTGACAACGCACGTACGTCCACAAGAGGACAGAAGGCACATCCCGACCAGGGAAAACGCCATCGCTGGAGGAGCCGGACGCAGGTGAGCCGGACTGGCAGCGAGGGTCCGTTACAACTGACTGATGCCTGTTTAGCAAAAAATACAAACATAATATGAATGGGAACTCAATAAAGAAAGCTCAGAATGATGCCCTTCTAACATGAAATGATAGCTCTATTTATGTATTTGAACAATAAGTAAAAAAGTTAAAATGACAAAAATAGTGACTGATGCCCTTTTAACATTTAGCGATTCAATTATACTTTTTTAATTTACTTGTGCTTTTAAAAGTAAATAATGAAAAAGGTTTATACTCCTTGAACTTGTTTGAATCTATATATTTAACTTGTAAAAAAAACTTTCAGGTTGATATTTTGAAAATTTTCTAAACTGGAGCCGATTAAAATTAGTTCGTGAGTCCGGTACTCCTAAAATCGAGAAACCCATTGATAAGTCAAGTGGCTCTAGATCGAGTCATTTTCAAGATAACAAGCTGAGACTCAGCATAAATGTTTAAAATACATATTTTAACTCCTATGTCAAGTTTCAATTCGATATATTAAAATTCGGCCAATTTAGAATGACCCAACGCTTCATATTATATGAATGAGATTTCCCCCTTTTAGTGATTTCTCCTGCTGCAAAATACATACCTGCATTATCGAAATTTTTCCAGACAAACCATTGCTCGGACGAAATAAATACATATGACCTTTTTTACTTTAAGGTACTTATAAAAAAAAATCAGCCGTATTGCAAATTACTGGTAGTTTTAACCTATACCGACTGGACAATTGTTTAACTATGTAAGAGCAGTGAAGATGGGAAATCTCCTCCGCTAGTTTGATAATCTAAATAAGGAAAATAGAGTAAAAATCTGTTGGAATTTGAAATTTCAATTAACTGTCAATAAACCAGATGGCACCTTGTCAGCCTGACGGGATCCAAGGTTATTGACTGAAATTCAAAAAGAGATGGAAATGATTTATGAAACCCTCGAATACCTTCTCTATAGCCCAGATTTGCCCTCATGTGATTACTGTTTGTTTGCTGTCCTGAAATAAGCGCTGGGAGGAGAATGATGTGAGAATAAGAAATCGAGGGTCGCGTTCACAATTGGTTTGTAACGCAGCTTCAAAGTTTCTTTGAAGAAAGGATCTACAAGCTTCTAAAACGTTGGGAAAATATGTAGAGTGTTTAATTGACTATATCGAGAAACATTAAAGGATTTGTTTATATTTTTTCATGATCAATAAAATTTATTGATAAATAATGTGAATAACAAAAGTCATGTTTGTATTTGACTTGCTCTTATAATATTGGTATTCCAACGACAGAAGAACCTTACTAATTCGAAATCCAAGGGAAAGTATTTTTTTTTTTAACCCTCTAACTGTCAGACCACTCAAATTGAGTGGTCTCATCGCCCTGCCGTAGTAAACTGTGTAGTCTCTGACAACTCAACTTGTATTGAATATTTCACCCACTAAAAATCATCCAATCACAATAAATCAAAAACCGTTGGAAAGCAAATGATCTAAACTTTAACTTTTGTATTTACAAGTTATTTCTAAAACGTATATTTACATACGTAATCATCATTGCAGTTTTTGAGTTTTCTAAAAGCCAATGTCGCACGAATTTTAATGCACCGAAACTACCTTTAATTCCAGTTTCTATGCCTCTCCCTACTGCCCGCCCGGTATTTTTCCGAGTTATATCTGTATACTGAAGGATGCATCACACTTTTACCTATCCGAAACTGCCATCCAATCAAAAATTGGACAAATAGTTCTAAAGTTGTGGTTCGTTTTGTAGATCCTTGCAATTAGTCATATTTCAACCAATTTTTATATCTCTTATAATATGAATTATTTCAATAGACTTTTTTATATCTATTTTATAGACCAAAGTTCAACCTTTCGTTTGATATAAAGCAAACTATATTTGACTGGTTAGGCGTTATTCAAACAGCAGTTGAAATTCATATTTGCACAGAATTCATACTACCGCTTGAAATTGCAAAACAAGGCTGTTTCCATTGTCTTCAACGGTCATATTTAGAATTTCCTTTGTCCGCACGAGGTTTCATTTGTTTTATCTCACTTTTGTAATTCAATTGATTCTAAGTAAAACACTTTTATGTTATCATAAATATACAAGTATGCAGTTCTTTTCTTTGGTTTATTCTCTACACTTTGTTATAATAATATTTCAGTTTTGGGCGAACCAAATATTCCTAAATTACGTTTCAACTAGGCCTAGCTTTGTTAGCAATCGTGTATTTGGAACATAAAAACTGGTGTTTTCAAAAGAAGAAATTTGAAATAGATAAAAATGTTTTTAAACAGTTCTATTTAGAACTAAATTACGAAACTTTTTTACGCCTACGAAAAAATTTCAAAAAATGTTTACTACTTCTTATGAAGGCCTAAAGTTAAACGTTTTCCTTTCGTTTATGAACATTTTTTGCTTCTTGAGCTAATAACTTTCACAATTTTACATCAATACATTTTTTAATTACATATATGGATTTTTTTTAACTTTTCTCTACAAAAAAGGTAGAGAACACTTTTGGATTGGTATACAATTACTATACTGGGCGAATTTTTGAAAATATGCTTGCACAAGCACGGAAATGACTTGGCATTGCAAAACATTAACATTGACAGTTGTAGGGGTTTTAAAGGAATTTTGAATTATTGAGACTTTGTACTGTAGAGGTGAGTGCACATAAAATTTGATTACAGAGGTAAACCTTTATTTTAAGAATCCACAACAATACATTTAAAACTTTCCATAATATGCAGTAATGTTACATAAGTTAAGAAAAAAACTAATACATAATACGCTTTAAAAAACTAAAATAATACGCTTTAAAAGCAAACCGAACTAAAAATTTGAAAATACAGTAATTGTAAAAAAAGCGTATAAAAATATAGTATAACGCACCCCACGCTTTTTTTATAATTATTTTCAAATTTTTAGTTCGGTTTGCTTTTAAAGCGTATTTTTTTAGTTTTTATCTACGACCATTGCAATAAACACCAATAACGCTATTACAAGTAACATCAGAAAGAGGTACATTACAAACCAAAAGCCAACCCAATTAGGTAATGATATCATTACCTAACAGGAGTCACTTTACATAATAGGCTCTAGACCAATGAGAGCTCGTCATTTGACGGAAGTAGAGTTGTAATAAAAATAACGCTATTCGTACATCAGCTGATTGTACCCATACGTTCCGGATGTTAGTGTGTTATTGTAACTAACCTCAAACGTGAGTTGACGCATTCCGCAAACATGAGTGATAGTGATGAATTTTGTTTAACTCCAGAGGAAATTAATACAAAAGCAAATTCGGCTCTGAACAATTTGTTGCCAGAAAAATCTAAATTTCGTTATGAAAAGGTTTATAACCAGTTTATGGAGTGGAAAACTAGAAATGGTGTTAGTTCGTTTTCCGAGAATGTTTTCATTGCGTATTTTGAGGAATTGGCCCAAGATAAGAAACCCAGTTCGCTTTGGTCTATTTATTCAATGATTAAATCTACAATCAACATCAAACATCAAATAGCCTGTATATTTTTGGTCGTAGATAAAGTAGTGTACGCAACGATTGTATTCAGCCTTTAAGCCACTCGTGAGATATTTAGAACACTCGCTTCGCTCGTGTTCCAACTTACATCTCACTCGTGGCTTAAAGGCCTTCATAATACAATCGTTGCGTAAACTACTATTAAACCATTATTTATTTTCTAGACTTATTTTTAGTCTGGGGACCATGATCAGTGCTCCCTTACTACACCCAACAAAATTAATGAGCTCCCAAAGTTTCTGTATATCGTCGTGAATCACCCTGTATATAAAGTATTTAATGACACCGAAAACGTGTTCTGGGGACCATGATCAGTGCTCACTTACTACACCCAACAAAATTAATATTGCATTGTCATCCGTCCTTGATAAGTGTGCAAAGTTTCAAATCAATCTGACGTTTTGAAGGGGATGAAAATCACGTTCAAAGAATCCGTTACATAGATACATACCAAGCTAATAAAAGCGTATTAAAAAGAACAAATTAGGCAATAAAACAAAAAAGATGAAAATTAAAAAGTATGATTGTTTAATAGAAGTTAGTGTACGTTAAAAAGTCTAAAACAAACTGTAATGTAATTAAACACGCTGTAGCAAATCAAGAAAAACACTGGCGATAGAGTTGATCCTGGAGGAAACCGTGACTGCGCCATACTTTTAGCTTAACGTGTGTGCAAATTGGCAGTCGTTCTCCGCACTAGTTCGTGTTTTAACACGTTTGTTTTTTTGTACTAACTTGAAATTTCAGAGGCTAATGGGTGATAAAATTAGAATTTTAGAAGTTGACTTCGAATTATGGCAATGAAATTTGAATTGTAGAGGCACGTGTAAAACAAAATTCGATTTTTATGAATATGATTCGCTTCTTTATGATGTTGAAAATACTTCAAACTAACGGAATACTTATTTTCGAATATTAGAGATTTTCTGAGGGGAAGTGTCAAAAGTTCTAAATTATAGACGTTTTCGAATTAGCGATGTTCTACTGTATTTCTCAATCTAAATTAGTGAACCAAAAGATTCGGTCCATCTAAAATCTACAAATAAAATTAGGAATGCATTATATACTTGATTTTTGTGTACAAGTCTGCCATTATGAAATATTTTGTAATCGTACATACCTTATATAATTATTTTCTTTAATTCATTGTTTTATTTGATTGCAGGGGAAAACTACTGTGCTCTGTAAACGAGGTTTTTATAAACTTCTCAGCAAAATATACAATCATGTAAATATTAAATACACTGTATATATTTAAGTTGTATTAAAGTCAATTATTCAATTTTCCTCATTCCTTGATAATTTTGAAATGTGATCAAAGATAAACAATTGTTAAGTGAACTTGAAAATGTTATATAAGTACTGAAAAATAAATTGGTGTGTAGTGAAATTTAGAAATTTGTTAAAATCGCTACAATTGTTTTTAGCGAATTTCCATAGGAAAAATGATCTATTGCAGTGGCCATTATGGTAAGACCCAAGGTCGGGAGTAGCAAATGAGCACCGATCATGATCACCAGAACACGTTTTGGGGTGTCATTAAAAATCTTATACATATACATATATGTATATATGTGTGCGCACTCTAGCGGATGCACTTTACGTCTGATTTGGACAAAATTTGGTACAGACATTGGGTTTCTAAGTCGCTTGGATGAGTTCGTTAGCCAACAAATTTACTGGAAGTAGACCTCAATTTTGACCGGAAGTACCATGTATATAAGTGTGCGCACTCTAACGGACACATTTTATGTCCGATTTGGTACACAGGTTGGTTTTCTAAGACGCTTGGACGAGTTCGTTAGCCAAATAAATGGACCGGAAGTAGACCTCATTTTTGACCGGAAGTAGGCCTATCATGTATATAATTGTGCGCACTCTAACGGACGTATTTTATGTCCGATTTGGTCCAAATTTAATACACAGGTTAGTTTTTTAAGTCGTTTGGACGAGTTCGTTAGCCAACAAAATTGACCGGAAGTAAACCTAATTTTTTACCAGAAGTAACAGTTTTTTGAGATTTTTCGTATTAGAATTAAATTTGTT
This sequence comes from Philaenus spumarius, assembly GCA_018207615.1. NCBI lineage: Eukaryota > Metazoa > Arthropoda > Insecta > Hemiptera > Aphrophoridae > Philaenus > Philaenus spumarius. The sequence continues at coordinate 39,808 of JAGFPH010008979.1, forward strand.
TGAAGTTTTCTTTTAAAAAATAGCCATACGAAATAATTCTGCACATTTTGTTTTTTTTACACGAACTTATATGGTTCCTCCAAAAACAATCAAAACGTAAAAGTACCAGAATTAAATCCACGGCTTTTACCGTCCGCAATGGCAATATATTTGGTACATGCTGACAGCACCTTCGTGAGTAGATCAATTTCCCAAATAGTTGTTTGAAACCCAAAAACAAATATAAATTTAATTTTGAAAATTCGCTCAACTCACGTCAGCGGTTCAGCTGCGTGGTAGAATTATTTAATATTAAAAAGCTGTTAAAGCTAATTTTTAAACTCTGTTTTGACCATTGTCAGAAGTTAGAATTAAAATGATTAATCTGTGAGGTTGGATGGACTATATTTCTAAAAAACTAAACAATTTTGAACTTACTTTCTTGTAGTGAAGTTATGTTACATTATATTCATTTTCAATTAGTTCATAGGCTACCAAGTGCATGAAACAGCTGTTTATTTTTGTATAAGTTCACTTATATATACTTATTTTTGCACAGATTTGTATTTTACAAATGTGATAGGCCTAAAAGATCACTTTGATGTGATTACAAGTGAATCCTTCCATTTGACTGCCTTGCCATTAAGCCTACATATCAATAAATATTTAATCTTAGAATGGTAGTTTTTATAAACTATATAGCAAAGTCCAGGATTCCTGTTCTGGTTTTCCCCTTAGCTTATTCTCATTCACAAGCCATTCTTTTTTACTCCGTTACAAGTTCTTAGAGTCTTTATTGTCATCGGGTGATATTTTTCTGTTCTCTTATTTAGTGACAAAACTTGTTTCCTGTCAAAGTTAAAAATAATTCGACCACACAGCTGAACCGCTTTCGTGAGTTGAGCAAATTTCTAAAATTAAATTTATAGGCCTATGTTTTAGGGTTTCAACCCACAATTAGGGAAATAGGTCTATTCATGATTTGCTGAATAGCTGCAAAATGGCTTGCACGCCATTCCGCATATTTTGAGAATTTTTCGCACGCCAACCCCTTATTGGGAGTATCTTCAATACACAATGCATTGCGTGCTTCGCACGCCAACCGCACGGTAGAATCCACCGCATGGCTTTGAACCGGGTACTTTTATGGTATTTTACGTTTTGAGGGAACCAAGCGAGCTATAAGGTAGTGTAGAATAACAAAATGTGCAGAATAAGACCCTACATTTATAGCCCAGTCGGTATAGGTTAAAACTACCACAGTAATTTGCAATATGGCTGATTTTTTTATAAGTACCTTAAAGTATGTACATTAACATAAAAAAAAGTTTACCAGTCTATTGTTTTCCCAAAGTCGAAAAAAAAATAAAAAATACCACCATGTAGGGGAGGTATTTTTCAACAAAAAAGGTCATATGTATTTATTTCCTCCGAGCAATGGTTTGTCTGGAAAAAATTTGATAATGCAGGTATGTATTTTGCAGCAGGGGAAATCATTAAAAGGGGACATCTTATTCATATATGAAGCGTTGGGTCATTCTAAATTGGCCGAATTTTAATATATCGAATTGAAACTTGACATAGGAGTTAAAATATATATTTTAAACATTTATGGTGAGTCTCAGCTTGTTATCTTGAAAATGACCTGATCTAGAGCCACTTGACTTATCAATGGGTTTCTCGATTTTAGGAGTACCGGACCCACGAACTGATTTTAATCGGCTCTAGTTTAGAGAATTTTGAAAATATCAACCTGAAAGTTTTTTTACAAGTTAAATATATATATTCAAACAAGTTCAAGGAGTATAAACCTTTTTCATTATTTACTTTTAAAAGCACAAGTAAATTAAACAAGTATAATTTTAGACCTTTTTAGATTTTTCATCAAAACGCTTGAGTTGATCAGCTGCAGATTAGTCATTTTTGAAAATATAGTTTTTAAAATAAGTATAGCAAAAAACAATTGTATTTGTAACTTCTGTACCAATTTTTAAATCGATATGTTCAAAAATGTCGAAAATGGAGTCGTTGAATCCAAAAGTGTTATAGTTAAAACGAGATAGGTAAAACAGAAGACTATTTTCAAGTGCCTCGTTTTTAAAAATAACAAGAAAAAAATCGTTCATACTTACTAAGAATATTTATACTGGTGTACTCAACTTGTAAAACAAATTTGGTGCTGATATTCCAAAAATTGACGAAACTGGAATAGATTGAAATTAGTTCGTGGGTCCGGTACTCCTAAAATCGATAATCGAAATCGACTCCTTGATCGGGTCATTTTCAAGATAACAAGCTGAGACTCAGCATAAATGTTTAAAATATATATTTTAACTCCTACGTCAAGTTTCAATTCGATATATTACAATTTGGCCAATTTAGAATGACCCAACGCTTCATATATGAATAAGATGTCCCCTTTTAGCGATTTCCCCTGCTGCAAAATACATACCTGCATTATCGAATTTTTTCTAGACAAACCATTGCTCGGATGAAATAAATACATATGACCTTTTTTGTTGAAAAATACCTCCCCTACACGGTGGTATTTTTATTTTTCTCTATCTTCATCATAGCTCGAAATATTAAGGATAATCGAAAAAAAAAAATGATAATCGATTTTTTTTTTCGACTTTGGGAAATCGATAGACTGGTAAACTATTTTTTATGTTAATCTACATACTTGAATGTACTTATAAAAAAAAAATCAGCCGTATTGTAAATTACTGGAACTTTTGGTCTAAAATTACCTCTACCGACTGGCCTATTATATTTGTAGAAAAAATCTAAAAAAAAATCATTCTCGTAGAAAAAATCACAAAAAATAGTTACTTCCGGTCAAAAAACGTGCTTCCGGTTGTTGGATTTTTTTGATTAACGAACTCGTCCGAGCGACGTAGACAATCAACATGTGTACCAAATTTGAACCAAATCGGACTTAAAATGCGGCCGCTAGAGTGTGAAAATGATACATATACATGATTTTGAATGACACCCCAAAACGTGTTCTGGGGACCATGATCGGTGCTCATTTGCTACTCCCGGACCTTGGGTCTTACCATAAGGGCCACTGCAATAGCTCATTTTTCCTATGGAAATTCGCTAATGATAAGCTCAACCCATCACATCTCAGATGGAAGATTTAACCCTTGAACTGTTCACGCTAACGTTTTTCCAAAGTCAAGCCATTTCGGTGCGTGTGCAAGCATATTTTTAAAAAATTGCCAAATATAGTAATTATAAACCAATCCAAAAGTGTTCCACAGCTTTTTTGTAGAGAAAGGTTAAAACTTACAAAGTTATTAGCTCAAGAAACAAAACATGTTCAGTAACGAAAGAAAAGTTCAACTTTAGGCCTACATAAAAAGTAGTAAGCACTTTTTTTTCATAAATGTAAAAAAGTTTCATAATTTAGTTCTAAATAGAACTGTATAAAAATATTTATCAATTTCAAATTTCTTATTTTGAAAACACCAGTTTTTATGTTCCTACTGCAAGACTCCCAAGAAAACTAGGCCTAGTTTGAATAGTAATTTAGGAATATATCCCTTGCCCAAATATCAAATATTATTATAAGAAAGTGTAGAGAATAAATCATAGAATTTATCTGTATACTTGTAAATTCTCATTTTATAAACTATTTCACATGGTATTACTTGTTCTACAAAATTAGAATAAACTGTCCTAAGTTCGTGCGGATAAAGGGAATACAAAATGACCTTTAGATCAGCGTAGGAAACAGACTTGTGTTGCGATCTCATGCGGCGGTTTGAACTCAACGTAAGTCTGTACTTCCTACTGCTGTATGAATAACACCTAACCAGAAAAATCTAGTTTACTATACACCAAACAAAAGATTGAAGTTTGGTCTACAAAACGATATAAAGATATTGTAAAGATACCAAACATTCATATTTATTCTTAAAGCAGTTGGTAAATCATATCAGGGACCATATCATTAGTCATCAGTCCCTGATACTCATAATCATAAAAAAGGAAACACATAGCCCATTATATTCATATAACATTTCAAAACATTAGTAATAAGATTTCATCATGATATGTAAAAAAAAACCATATAGGCTTAAGTGTAGGACAAAGAATATGTAAAAGGGAGAAAGAAGAAATAATAATGTTGAGGAGGAAGAAGAGGAAAATAGTTGCAAAAGAGAGGAAGAAGAAGGTAATCAATTGTAGGAGAGTTTGTTACTAGCTTTGTTGGAGAGCAGTTGATATTTAGTTTATGGCAGACATTTTTAAAAACCTACAACATTCATCTGCTAAATTGAAACCAGAAGAAATAGTATCAAGTACAGTATAGGCCTATAAAAAATTTAAAAAATAGAATATTAAAAATTTAATATCCACCAAAACATTTGGGTGAGTCAACTAAATTAGTAATCACAAAACATCAGATCTGCAGACTTCTATTACAAAATTCATACCTATTCAAAAGTACCAACCAAATAGCATCACTAACTTCCTCAATCAAAAAAATCAACCAAAGGACAATCTTATTTTAAGCAGAAAGTATTAATTTAAATTCAAAATTGTAATCACCATTAAATCATCTCATACTAATCAATCACCCTTTCATTAGGCTAAGTAAAGAAATTGTTATTAGTAGTTAAGAGTTTTGTTAAATTGTTATGTAAGCTATTATAAAATTTTGTATTACAACTACTGTGATTTATAACCGCTAGCAAGCCGGCAAAAAGACTTATAAACATTGTTAAAGCCAGAGATAATATCCATATGTACGCAATTTGTATCATTAATTAAATAAATCATTTTCATTGTACCTCTATTTATTGATAAATCGAAATCACAAATCGAGAAATTCTTAAAAGATTAATATTGAAATATAACAACTCTAAAATTGGCACCACAACGAGTGGGCTATTAGAAAATTAATTAGTAAAACTATAAAAATATCTATAGAAACATATCGAATTGCAACAGACATCTCGAATGCAAAATGTGCTGCTTCATTGGTTGAAAACTGTCCAATGGCAAGGGTTTACAGAAACCTTTATATTTTCGAAACTATAAGAGCGACGGCTGATTGGAAGGCAGTTTTAGAAAGTTAAAACCTTGATGAATCCAATGGTATATTTATATTATTGTAAAAATATTTCTGTCGAGCGATATTGAGCTTTAGAGAAGTGACAAAGTTGGGTATAATTTCTTTGTGTTTCAAGCGTGGCAATAGGTTTACAGAAAACTACAATTTTAAAACAATGATTACATATGTAAATATACGTTTTAGAAAAAATTTGTAAATACAAAAGTTAAAGTTTAAATCATTTCCTTTCCAACGGTTTTTGTTTTATTGCGATTAGATGATTTTTAGTGGGTGAAATATTCAATACAAAGTATAGTTATCAATTGAGTAGGGCGAGACCTAGGTCAAGCAGTCAATAGAGCAGTCAAACACGGCTAGGGTTAATGACATCTAACCACCCCTCCCCCCCCCTCTGTTTAGACTTGACTGGAACATGACACCCAGAATATTACATTAGCTAACAGTGCTCCCACTTGTTCAGTTCATTTATAAAAATAATTTCTGGGACTATTTGATCAGATCTAGTTTACTTCTTTTAAAAATTTGTAGGTTTAATAACTTATTTATAATTTTTCTTCGGGATGAGCACTTCACAACAATGATGCATTTATGAAGTTATTTATTGTAGATATGTTTGAACGCAGAACAAAAGATACTATTATTGATATATTTTGAGTGGAGAAACGGGGTTGCCTTCTTTTGGAATCTGTCGTCAAGTTAAAATTTCTAAGACAAATTCTTATTTTTTTAAATAGGATTTTAAACATTCAATAAATAAACAAAATTACAAGTATGTACAAAATTTCTCGCTATAATTTATAATTGTATTTACAAACTGTACAAATACAAACATAATTAAGTAGCTCCTTCTCGGCTCCATTTTAGTTTGTCCACGGATGGAACTTCAGTGTGACTAAAAGTGCAGTCTTTCTTCGTACAGTAAGATCCAAACTTGCAAATCTGAAATAAAATCTCAAGATAAATCTTCTGAAACAAACTGTTGATCAAATCTATATCAAAGATTATTTTTTATTCCTAGATCTTATCTTAGTTTATCTCCTTAGGTTTGAAAATCAATTCAGTGGACTCTGTATACTTTGAAATTATGGATACAGTATCATCTCGATTATTTGACCTACAGTTTTATCTGACATGACAACAGTATGTATTTATGAAGTATATAAGACACTAGTTGACCCGTAATGCGTTGCCCGTGGTGGTTGGTATTTTCAGTCTTTTTAACGTAATTGTATTCTTTTTAAGTGTTCAGTCAGTAAGCGGTATTTGGCTTTTATATATATAGATCTTAAATAATAAAAGCACTACTGTCATAATAATAAAAGATCTGAAATTATGATTTTAGTAAATTTCATCCCCCCAAACCCCTCCTAAAATTTCGAAATTTTTCATACCCTTTCTTAGTGAGCACCTATGGCC
>JAGFPH010008980.1:6799-23245 GCA_018207615.1 Philaenus spumarius
CCAATCACTCGGACATTTTGTTTCCCTGGATTTTTCAAGGACGTTAAATATTAATCCTAGCCACAGATAACAAGTTTATAGTTAAAACAAATTTGGTTCAGATGTGAGTCCAAGTAATCTAACAATATACTTAATTTTCCACTAGGCGCTCTCTAAAGCCCCACTATAATTATATTAGTGCCTTTACAACTAACTACAAGACTCGTCATTTCAAAATGAGTTTCTATACTAAGGTCTGCATTTACCAATAAAGGGGAAAGTTTAAACTATTTTGTTTGAAAGTAGCTACTCCATCACTTTTTTTATGTTTTACACAAGGTACTAGCTAAAACATAGTTCTTCAAATTAAAACATTGAATTTTGTGATCATTAAACGTATGCTGTGACAATTAAAACACGTGGTTTACTTTCCAAGCAAAACATATTTAATTCGTCAATTTTGTTAGTGGGAAATTGTGAATTATGATGGATAACACTGAAATGCTTTAGTTTACTGCGTCTCTTTCCCACTCTGTTTTACTTAGGAGTTTGTTACTGGCGTTTACATCAATTATAATTATGATTTATTTTCTCACTATGGTACAGTTTTATCCATTATTATTACTTGACAGGTTTTTGATGTTCCAGTTGAAATTTAAAAGATTTTCCATGAGACGCTTCAACTGTGGTTTTCATTCCCTGTGTATCTGCAAGAGGTTTGGCGATGGCAGCAAGCGAGCCAAGTCGAGACAAATCATTATCTGGTACTAAGAGCCCACAGCGACCTTACCCTTGTGGTTCTCAAAAATATCTTTAGTAGATGATGTGAATGGACTTTGCTGGAGACTTTTCTGTTAAACCGACTTCGGAAGCCCTCCCAGTCAAAAGCCATTTCTCTGCGGGAGTGGTTTTCTTAGTAAAGTTTTCTTGAGGGTTTTCTAGATTACTAGATTTCTGTTCCTTTGGAGTGTCTAACCATCTCTCAAGAACGGTCTTCTTCCTAGTTTTACTTATATTACAGTTAAGAAGTTCAGCCAATCTGCGAGGAATATGGTACACTGATTGATCTTAAAACCGCTGCGAAGGACATGGTAGGCCTACAGAGAATGATTATAAAAGACTAATATACTTAGCAATTACTAAATGCAAAGACGTAAATATTGGATCCGCAAGAAGTTTAAACTGAAGCAAATATTTGTTGATTATTTAATTTGAAATACACAAACAAATTAATTTGTACATTTTAGAAAATATATTGATAATATTCAAAGTCTCATTTTATGAGAGGACATTGTGGGAGTAAAATTTAGAATTAATCAAAATATAATTCGTAAGATTGTATATATATATTTATATTCCTAAAGGTATGGCAAATGTAGTTGCAACAATAATTTGCAATATTTACAGATAAACATCAACAACAGTTTTAATTGTGTAAAATTAAAAATAAACATCTTAGATGTTTTAAATACTACAAAATCAAACAGCAGCAGCAAAGAATGTATTGCATGACAAGAATGTTTTCTTGAATAATAGATTTATATTAAAATTCGTTTCATGGTATGTGCATTCCTGTTAATATTTACGAATGGATTCGATTAAAAAAACTCTACTCAAAAAATAAAAATAATTTCAGTAGTTATGCAAAAATGCTTCATATAATCGAGGGGTAAAGTAAGAAAATATCAAAATTGATTTTGTAAATCTTAGCCTTCCATCTATTTCATTTAAAAGACAGAAATAGATATTCAAAATGTGATCTCGGAAACCTATCCGAGTGTTTGATCTCTGATTAATGGTCAATTTTAGAAAACCCAACTACAAAATGCCTCCCCTCTATAAGTATGTACATGTATGATTTGCCCAGTAAAAATTAGAGATTTTCTGATCAAAAAACAAAAACCGACTAAAGTTTGATACGTTTGAAAATATGAACAGAGTTTAATCGTTTTCATAATAGTAAAACTGGGTATTAAACATATAGGTAAGCTTACAACAAAGGATAGTTTTCTAGAATTTAATAAATATTTGTGTGGTCTCTTCCTTAAGCGAAATATAATTTCTAAGAATACAAATTTGTTAAGGTTTCTTTGAAGGAAAGTTTTATTTCAGTTAATTAAAGGTACAAAGTCACTTTTCCTTAGTTTTAGTAGTTAAGACCTTCTCATAAAGTCTTGTTACGTAAAGTCTTGTTAAAGTATGTAACGAATTTGAATTGTTTCAGTATTTTACAAATAGGCGAATATCCTCCCTAATGATCAACCATCCAAAGTTTCAAATTTGGAAATCTTTTCCGTCTTTTAATAATAGTTGTGATCCATTTTTAAATATTCACCATGTCTAGAACCAATAACGTTATGGGTGTGCAATACTACAGCGATGAAAAGAAAGTGTTATGTTACTAACTATAATCCAATAATTATTTCAATAAAAAAAGAGAGGCGCTTAAGATTAAGGGGGGCCTCCCTGTCCGCCATATTGAATCTGATTCCCATATGCTAAAGAATAAGTCATTTATTTCCGTTAATTCGTGGAATAAATTTAACAATTTGGTGGTCATTTTGAAGTACTGTCATATGCGGATGTTGATTGCTGAATACATTTTCAAAAACCGTTTTATTGTTTTCATAAACGTATGATATAAATATTAAAAAATAGCAAACTTTATACATTTTTTTTCTAAGTTGCAAAAAGAGATATTGCAAAAAACCTTAGCAATCAACACCCACAATCTATTTTACTTTAAGAAAAAAAAATACAGCTTTCGTTTTTTGACGAAAATAACAGAAAAATATGCTTAAAAGTGAAGGTTACGTTATTTTAACATTGGAATTGGTTGCCAACTTCGCCATTTCGAATTAGGGGCTCATTTAGTTAAACATAAAGTGTACTAAAAACAAGTCACGTGTCTCATGAAACTGTGATATAAATTACCTTCAGACCATATTCAAGAGAACAATGTGTGAATTATGATTGTGAGAATGGTCGTGTGTTATGTTACCTTGACAGGAAATACTATTTATTTCCTCTACCCCGGCTACATTAAAATAATGCTATATAAGTTTTTAAAGCTTTAAATATCCTAATATTGGAGAAGAAGCACATTATTTTTGTTGTAACAGACCAACCTTGTTGTAATAATTGTTTTGGTGTAAAACAGGGTAGAAACTTGGTTTTAAACGAAACATTAATATTTCGTACGTAAACAATATAAGGATGATTTTTATCAATTACCACTGCAGAGCGTGTTACGAAGACATTTCAGTTGTAATAATAGGTCAAGTGTTACATCTTTTTATATCTAAACAAATCAACTAAATTTGACTTATTTATGTTAATTTTTAAGACGGAGGCCTTAAGCTAATTAATTTTGGTTTTGAAGTAAAATTTCTTTCTGCGCTGTAGCAATAATTTGTACAATTTGGAATGAATCAGACGAAAAGTGAAACACTTCCCCTTCTCCAACAATAACCGGCAGTTGAAAGAAAAGAGTAGGAATATCGTTTCCGCACTCATGCGCAGTTCGTACTGTGTGTATACGTAACATTTTCTCTAGCCACGGTTCGCCTGATAGAGACGAGAATTGAAACGGTTTTTCTTCTCCGAAACCAACGACAGTTGAGAAGAAAGATATGAAGAATCATTTCTACTCTCTCCGTCGCACACGTTGTACACAGTCTCGCTTGTACTGTGTATTAACACACACACACACACACACACACACACCCCTAGACGATTACATATTATTCTATTATACTGTACATAAGCTAAACACGTTTTAATATTTATTTAACTTTTGTTAAAGTATTAAAGCTAATGGGCAAATCAGCTCTTATTAGAAACTTTGCGTTGTTTATTGTTTGCAGTTCTTTTTGTTTATTTCGTTCTTCAAAAGAAACTACCAAGGCTTACACTCAACAAGCTATATCTAACTGAGTCTATGCCGTAAACCATTTTCAACCCGGTAAATTACAGGGCCAATAATTTAATAATTTACTCAAAGACCTGAAATACATTTTAAAACTAAACAATAGATCTTACATATTCGTCATAGGCCTACTTAAATCAATTATTTTAATCCCAAATACTTCAAATTTATTCATTTCTTAGATTATGAAGTAACGCGAATTGATGAATAAAATAAATATTACATTTAACTACGAGAGTTTTTCTTAAATTAAATTTCGCATAACCATTCCCTAATCCTGAAATAATAAAATCATCAACAAATACAAAGAGAGCAATGCATCAAATCAACAGTTTCTAGAACCAGTATCGCTTCTTCCGTGCAAGAGCTGAAGTACTTTTTAAAAATTTATTTACTAACACCTAGCGGTTTCATTATCAGAAATCAAACATTAATAATTAGACAAATCTTTGTTATGAAGTTTTAAACCAAATAACACTCTTCAGTTTGACTTACGTTTTCATGATTTTATATTTTTGTTTATATTTTTTACTTTTAAAGTACTCGATAGTTTTATAAACTACATACATCCTCCATTCGTTTCCATTTTGGATGAAAAAAAGGCCATACGAATAAAAAAACTAGTTTTGTTTGCTGAATCTGAAAAGTATATAGTTTTAAGATCCTTTTGATCCAACTGAACCATTTTTCTAGATCTTAACATTTATTTTTTAAATGTAAAAAAAATTAAGAATTGTCTGGATTGTGCTGACCAAACTTTATAAACTTAGAAACTACTTTTTTTAAATGTTTACTGTATAATAACGTAACATTCGACTTTTATTTTTTTTTTAAAACAACTACACCAACTCCCAATAGATATGATTCTGTTGGTTCTGGATTTTTAGTTGGCACGAAGTAACTTATCTAAACTGAATCTTTTGTACCGCGTTGTAGGTATGTTACATCCTTTATATATTAGAAAAGGAAATATGAGCCAACATTTTCCTTTCTGCCTAATGTTGGGGAATGATGTGTGTCTAACAATCATTAACCTTAACTGAAGTTTATATCATGATAACCAATTTACTAACTCCCAAGCTGAGTTTCCAAAGCAATTATGCAGTATAATGTATATGGTTTCGGACAGTTTGTTTTAACCTTATTATCTATGCTACGCATATTGTTTATTAACCACTGAAAGGCAATCCTTCTCCACATTCATGTCAAACTTACTTCATGCAATTTACAGTGATTCCTGGTACAAGCAGACACTTCTGTGAAACATTAAATAATCATATTGCTTTCGTAAACCCAGCTGCAATTGGGCACAAAGATATTCTTATTTGCTAGATTTATCAGGAAATAGTCATTCGTGCTTTTCACGCCAACCCTCTCTCTCATATTTAATAAACGGTACCAGAAACTGGCACATACTTTCTCACAAACATATTTAAATTATTAACATGTTCATTGCTAAGGAAGCACATGTGAGCTTGACACTGAACACTATGAGAAGCGGCCGACGCACAGTGCGTTGAACGCCATCCCCCGTATTGGGAGTATTTTCAATACACAGTGTATTGCTTGCTTCGCACACCTATTTTAAGCCAATGTGCTATGAACGCACATGTGCGTCCGCTTTAAAATATTAGTGATTATTACGTTGAAAGGTTCACAAATAAAGTAATTTCTACTCATTTAGGCTATAAATATAACAAATAAAAGGTCAGCTCCTAGCATAGGAAATACGAAATTTGCGTAGCAGTGAACGTCTTAAACAGATTTACTGTGACTTCATAATTGATTAAAGGAGGAGAGTAACTATTAAATATTATAATTATTATTAGCTATACATGAATTTTTAGAAAGATGCGTTTTTTTTTGCATAAGATGTTAGGCTACATTAAGGGCTACAAATAAGCCAAATTCTATCAAAATCGTTAGAGCCGTTTTTTTTATAAAAAAAGAATAACTGATTTTTAGGGTTTTTTTGGCCAAAAAGGTTTTTTTTTTCAAAAACTGTCTAAACCTTTTTTTGTGCCTCTATACAGGCATAATTTACATGTTTGGTGCAAATTTGTTCGAAATCGATAGAATAGTTTTCTCTCTAGTTTTGTTTACATACAGACAGACATTTTGTAAAAAAACACTTTTTGGACTCAGGGTTTCCAAAAACGGATATTTCCACAAAAATCTCAATATCGATTTTTTTTTGCGATGAGTATACTTTCTCTACACAGTGAGAAAACAATAATTTATGATTAATTTTCTGTACCCGCGACTTTGTCCACGAAAAAAATGGGAAAAAAATACAAACGATTCAAAAGTTCCGGCAGAAAATACCTTAAAGCAAAACTATTAACAAAACATATAAAACGTATTTCGCATTTTTTTATTTTACCTCTTAAATAGTGTCGGATAAGACATTTCAAATATGAAAGTAATAGAAAATTTAATTTCAATCGCCAAGAGGTGGTCTCTGATTTTTCGTATAACCCACCGTTGGAAAAGTCGGTAAACCGATGGTTTAAAATAAACGCTTTTTGTGTTATAACTTCTAATCTAAGCAACCTACAGTGTCTATTTGAAAGACTCTGAATCCAATGAGTATCTCAAATTGAAAATAGGTGCTACCAGTCTAAAGTTATAAGCAGGAACGTGTACAAAAGAGGGCGAAATAGTGGCGACTGCCTTTGGTCACCAATGACGTCATAATTTTGGAACGAATAAACTTTTTTCGAATGTGGATTTCTCCTAAACCTTTCCGAAGAAATGCTGTGTCTAATGACTCGAAACCCAGATGTATACGTTCAAACAGACCGGCAGACTCCAGAATGCCAAGACTGTAAATAATTAGGTTTACGATAAAACAGCAGTTATAATGTAGGATAAAAAGAACCAGTATAACTTAGGAATTTTTATAAATACTATCTTAACCTGAAAATTTAAAAATTCAAACGGTTTTAATCCATGAAATCTGTTTAAAATTTAAATTCCACTAAGAAATAGCACATAAAAAACGGAGGTTTAGAGGTTTTAGAACGGCTGATTATTGTGTTTGTGTATGTAACAAAATAATTGACATAATAGTAAAACAGATTTTACAAATTTCCTAATAAAACTTAATCATATTGACTGATTGCTCATAACTCTTATCTTCAACTTGGTTAATAAGTCCTAAAATAAAATAAAAAATATTTTGAATGCATCTGCAATGGATAAATTAGTATTCTGTAAAAATAATATTAACCAAAATCCACCAGAATTGGTTTTTTCAAGTAGGCTATGAACAGAATAATTCCTGGTGGATTTTGGCTAATATTATTTTGACAGTTTATTAATGTTTCTCTTGCAGATGCGTAATAAAATAAACTTTTTAATTTCAGGGCTTACTAACCATGTTATGAGGACTTACTAACCAGTACTTATGAGTTATGAGTCCTCAGTTAATATGTTTTTGTTTTCTTAGGAATTCAGTAAAATCAGTTTTACTATTATGTTACCATGTATTATTATTATTTTCAATTTTGTTTTAAGTCTTTAAACAAATTTTTGAATAGTTAATTCAAAACAGTTGGCCACGAGGCTTACCAGATTAGAGATTTTTGCCAAAGTTTTCGACTTCAGTATTGCTAAAGAATACATTTTATATATATCTAAATATATAAAAAAAAACACACACATCGATAGCAAACCAAACTAAAGAAAACATTCCGAAGTAATTGTCTCTAAGAAATTCCTTAATGAATTAATAAATAAGTATACCTATTCAACTATTAAATTAAAACAAAAGGAATCTTAATTTGTGTATATTATTTTCCTCATACAAATTGCATTACTTTAGGGTGTACACATAATACTGCTCGTATAACTTATTATAGTGGATTATAATGGTTATTGTAAGATAGCCATGCTAGATATACATATGTGGTCACATTGGTATTGATCTTTCATTGCAAACATTTCTTCTGCTTAAAGTTTAGCTTAGTTTAGTTTAGGCTTCCTAACGTAAGCCGTTAAGAAATAACAATGAACAGCTGGCCATGTGTAACAAAGGAGGAATACATATACTAACAGACTACCCTTGAATCGCGTATAACGAGTAGACGAATAAATTTTTATTAAAATATAGCAAACAATTTATAATTTTTTTGAAATTAGTTTTAGTAGCTCTTTAATGATTTAATGAGAAATTATCTTTACCTTTCGGTCCGATTGCTCGAAAAATATGAAAACATTAAAACAGAATAAAATCATGTAGTTCGGTTAAACAATTAAATTAACTAATTCATATATCTGCGGTGTGGCAGTGAACTAGGTTATTGTAATATCGATACATTCGGCTGCGTCATTATTTAGTGTTGGAACAGTTAGAAAACTAACTGTGTTCATACAGATTAGCTTATTTTGCTGTATCGTATTTTTGTATTTATTTAATGTTGTTGTTGTTAGGCTAGGTTGGTTTTTAACTTTTGTGATATTTCAAAATCTGCATTTAAAACTTTTTGCTCCATTGAAAAAAAAAACTTTTAAATTTGTGCATGGTTTTGTAAAATACACATTAAACATGAGTGTAGATTTTCCCAACACCTGTATATGGCTAAAAATATCTCTACAAATTGCAGTCTGTAGTACACATTGTTACAATATAAAGCACTTTGATATAATTAACTAACCCACGGTGTCCATAAAGTAGGTTAAGCTTGACAAGAACTGCCGACATCATTTAGTAATTCCGTGAAACATACTCATTAACTAACAAGCTCGCTAAAATGTATTTAAAAAAAGTTTTTAATTAACTTTTCAAGTGTGATTAATTTCTAACATTTTATTTTCCTGCCGAAAGTAATTGTCTGTTTTAATTCACCACTGAATTCACTGCCATTTTAGTTGATTACGAGTAAATAGAACTTCTGTGTCTCACAGCATTTGGATACAAAACTAATTATGTTTTATTAGAAATAATTAAAGAGAAAATGAAATTAGAAAATCCGTCTCAGATTATAGCAGCAGGTAGTTCCCAAAAGATTACCACTAAACAAATGTAATAATTTCCCCAATTAGTTAAACACAAATTTGTAAACTTGTTTTCTAAAATTTACTACAACTTTTAAAGGGCTCAATATTTAGCAAGGGAGTAGTGAATAATCTTGTGTTTTGAAACCTCATTTTGGCCAACCTATGTAGTAAGGCTAGGTCGTATAGAAATACTTTCACTTGTTTCTCTTCATAAATTGCGCAATCTTTTTTTATTACGAACATTTTGCTTTGTCTGGTCTTTTAAAATAATTACATTTTAAGTGTTACGTGTACAGGGCACCTCAGAAGGATTTTATTCTTTCCTTTCTTTGTCTTCTAACTCAAGGGTAAATGCTAAAAAAATCTTCTAAAAAAAGGTAAATCCTAAGGATTACATAATTGTCTTGTAAAAATAATAACAAGTGAATCGGTTTTGTATATAGGAAGTTAAAAAATGTTATGTAGAAGAATTGTAATTGTTTTGTTGTTTTGTTTTGTATATTTTGCTGTAAATACAATGTTATATAGTTATGTATGTTACATATGGAAAATACAAATATCTTATCTTATCTTTAGTACAAGTTCACAATTTGCAAATTCGTTAATCTTTTTCAGAAATAGAATAAAGCTGTGAGGGAAAACACTCTACGATATTGATGATTTAATTGCCTAAAGCTGAAAAAAAATCAAATTTAAAGGAATTCAATACAAAAGAACATCACATTAATTAATTCACGTCGCTTAGGATGGGAACTGCAACTGCATGAACATTCAAAATGAACGAATTAAATCAGTGAAACAGGGTTGCCAAATGTAAACATAGTACTTAGGGTTATATTCTCAATTAAAAACAATTCCATATTTTTGTGAACAGTTAGGGTAGAGAAAAACGGAACCTTAGGAAACGCGAGCAAAGTCCCGTTAGTTTCGATAAGAAATTGTTCAGTTGTTAATAATATAGATTGTAAATGTTGAAATGCTGTAATATCAATCAAGATCTTGGGACGCGGGAGATGCCCGAAAGCTGAGAAAACAGCCACTCGACGAGCGACCAAGAATACTGTTTACACGATAAAACAAGTTCGGTTTTCACCCTAACTTACTCGGCTCCATGAGTGTAGATTTTTCGTATACAAATTTTAGAGAGGATGCTAAGGACGTGTACCAGATTTTAACTCTTGGGACCATCAGGTGCCGGAGTTACGGAAGTTTGAAAATCTCTATTTTTTATATTTCTACGGATTTTTACTCCTCTTACTCGGCCCCTGGGGGTCACTGGTGTTGAAGTTTTGTACACCCAATCTCGAGAGGCCCCTGAAAACATGTACCTAATATTAAATATTGACACAATCATTTGCCTAAGTTATGTATGTTAGAAAATGTATAATTTTTTATTTTTCTATTTCTTGTTCTTTGACCAGGGGTACAGTCTCAATGACTTTACGGATACAGTTAGATGTTGCGCACACTTTGTTATGCTCTAACGAAGGAACTTTTGTGCAATTTGTCTCTACTCCAAAAAATAAGGGTACGGGGTTTACCCAATTAATTGAATTCCTGGGGTTCACTGGTGCACCCAATCTCGTGGGACCTCTGAGGACGAGTGCCAAATATTAAATATTGGAACCATCAGGTGCTGGAATTAAGGGAGTTTTTAAATCGCTATGTGTTACATTTTTCTACTTAAATAACTACGCAAATTATCATTACGTTCTATACCGATTTTGTAGTCCATAGATTGGCACTAAATAGAGTGGAGTCGTATTGTACGTTTTAGCCTATATTTTACTTTATGTTATTATATTTTCTCACTGTGGTGTTAAAAAACTCTATAGATTAGGATAATTTGTATGTTTACTGTACTACATACAGGCACTTGAAGAAAAGGCAACAGAAAACTTAATTATAAAAGAAATAAACTCCAACCCCAATATTCATTTAACAGCCAAGGGTTATCACAAAGGCTTCATAAACATAAACGACAGTATCCTATTGTGTTCAGGAAACAAACATAACGTTTTTTATAAGATTGTGAGAGGCAATAAGCCATCACACCTTACAGTAAACATAAAACGGCTTTTACGACGCTCTCTCGAAGAAGGTTTGATTGTAACTGTGCTCGCCATGTTTTCTCCTAGATTGCTGGTTTTATTTCGTTACCATTTGGCAAAAATAACAATTTTCAACAACAAAGAACCAAAGTAGGTTTAATTACAACAAAACTTGTTCTTCGTTGCAAGATTGAACGATTTACAAGAATTTACTTTACACCAAACGAAAGATTGAACTGTATAAATAGATACAAACAAGTCAATTCAAATAATTCGAATTCTAAGAGATATCTTGAAAGCAAAAATCAGCAATATGTGCTGTTTTATTGGTTGAAATCTGTCCAATTGCAAAGGTTTACAGACAATTCCATATCTTTGGAACTATACAAGTGACGTTTGATTGGATGGCAGTTTTAAAAAGTTAAAATCTTGACGAATTAAAAGGTATCTCTGTATTATTTTCAAAATATCCCGGTCGAGATCTTCAAAGAAATGGCAAAGTTGAGTCTTTCGATATGATTTTTTCGCGAGGAGTTGGCTTTTCAGAAAACTAATATTTTAAAACTATGATTACATATGTAAATATATGTTTTAGAAAGAAATATTAAATACAAAAATTAAAGTTTGAAATATTTCCATTACAATAGTATTAGTTGTATTGAGATTTGATAATTTTTAGTGTATTAAATAAGAAATTTGAAAGTTGGCCGCCATATTGCAAAATAGCGTCATGTTTTCGAAATTTCAAATTCATATTTTTAATGGCCACTAAAAAGTAGATCAAGTCCCCTATTTAAAGTTTCCTGTAAATCTTGTCGCTTCTGATATACCAATGGTGGCACACTTAAAATAGTCACCCTGTATAATGCCTTCTGCCGCTTAGATGGTTAAGGCGAAGCCAATACAAAAATATTATTGTGTACTCTGATATTTTCAAGGAAATAATGATTGATTAGGACAGATGCATTTGGATCTAATTAGGCTGGTAAAAATTGTAAGACATAGATCTTTTAATTGAGACTCACCATACTCCATAATTCGAATTACCCCATGTTTTGTAATTTCACCATTCATATTTAAATAATCAAGGCCTAATCAACATTTCAACAAAATTTGGGGATTGCCAGGTAAAGGAAACGATATAATATGTAGCAGCAGATGTTTGACTTACTATCCAATTTTTAAACTTACCTAATATAAACAAAAAGTTTAGTTCTGAAGAATAATTATCTGATTATAAATTTTCCAAGTTAGTTTTTGTGGTAATAAAAGTAAATGCTTTTAATAATCATGATTTGGTTCAATATATGCCTAACCTAAAATTAAGTTAAGTTTAATTGTCCATACAATCTATTAAGTTCGGTTAGCAAAATTATGTTAAGGATCGGCTCTAGCTGTCGGCCATTTTGGCTGACACTCCATAAGACCAATGTTAAATTAAAATCAAATTTTTTCCTTTTTTTTTGATCGGATAATTATGAACGATATGTCATTTTAAAGCTATGGCCAATATGCATGCAAATGATTTTTCCAAAACTAAGAAAAACATTTCGTTTAATATTTATTAACAATTTAAAACATTGATTTTTAATATTTTTTATGTTGTCACTATTAATTATAGCGAAAAACTACCAAGCCATTCGCATGAAGAATTTCGTCCTAAAGAGTTTGGTATATTTTTTAAAACGCTATTTGAACAATTGCAGGTTTTAAATGGATTTAGGCTAAGCAATTTCCGTGTAACCTACCGCCGCTATAGGGTGATTTTAAATATTTTTTTACGTTGTAACTATTAATTATAGCGAAAAATTACCAAGCCATTCGGATGAAGAATTTTGTCCCCAAGAGTTTGGTATTTAAAAAAAAAACGCTATTTGAACAATTGCGTGTTTTAAATGGATTTGGGATGAGCAATGTCCGTGTAACATATCGCCGCTACGCTGCAGTCGCAGGTTGCTTTCTGTTTTACTAGAGTCGACCTTTAAGTATATTTTACGATCAAATTCTGCTGTTTTATTTATAATATGTCAATTAAATATATTATTATATATATTTGACAGTTGATAATTATTTAAATTAAATTTTAATACAGTAATTATTGTTCGTTGATTTTGGTGTGTGTTTGCTTTTATTTTGTTAACCGAACCTAAAAAAGCTGTTGTGAAGGATAATAAAATGCTCCTTGATTTGCTAAGTTTGAGTGTTATGGTAATGAATGTAAGTGCATTCAATTAATTAACATGTGTTGTTGAGTAAACGCCCGAATTTTGACTATTTTTTACGAATTAAAATACTAATTTTGAAAATCATTTCTTAGTGTACTTCCATTGTAATATATAGTACCTTTAAATTTTAGTAATTTTTTTTAAAGCAGTTATTGCTCTACAATGATTGTTCGTCAGTTAGTCAGTAAGAACAAAGATGCTTATATATTTTATATAGATTTAATTTAAAATTACGATATTGCATAGTGATACAAATTTAAAACACGAAGTCAAAAGGATGATAAAGCAGGTAATGTATGCTAATTATTAATTTTACTAAATCTCCTTTTCAAACTATATCGTTATATGTATATGGTGTACTATATTATATATTACTAATACAGATAACACGTTTTGTGTGAACCTTTTTTCTTTCTGGAAAATAAGGACAACCGTATTATTCTAAAAAAATATTTATCTTTAACCCAAAAACCTTTCTTTAACTTAAAAAGGCTTAAACTTTAATTTAAAACCAGGATGTTTTTGTCTTTACTGTAATGTCTTTTACCATTCTTTTCTCGAGGCTATAAAGTATAACAATCCCGCCCAACTGGGTTTAATTTTGTTTATTTTTCTTGTCCTTATTATAGCTTTTTGTTTTGTTTCAGGAAGGCTAGGTAGGCTGCTTTCTCTAGCATTGAGATTTAAAACCTGTATTTGTTTAATGGATGACTAATTTTCGAAAACAGATTATCACAGTAACTATTTACATTTTAGTGACTACTTTGTAGCAGCCTTTATTTAAATAGAAGTATATTAAACATAAAAAGAATCAATTAGATTTCCTGCTTTAATTATTTTCGAACAAGTCTAATTAATTTTGCCTAGAGGGCAGTATCAATTTGCAGGTAGTTAAAAGCAACTGCAACATCTACCATGATTGCATCGTTATTTATAGATCTGAAATAAATGGTCACAAATAAAATGAATTTATTCGATTCAAACTTTATTCAGGGCCGGTTTAACCCATACGCGAACTACGCGGCCGCATATGGCGCCACGATAAAGTGGCGCCAACGGGACACAATGTTGTTCTTTTTTTGTCAGAAGACAAAATTGAAAACAACTGAACCATTTTCAATTGGTTTTACTGACAAGTGAACAACTTATTTTGTTTTTTCGCTCAGAGTTCAAGGATTAAAACACACACCACACCAAAGGTATTTATTCTGTTTGTACTTAAAGAGCTTGAAAAATGCGTATATATAATTGTACAGCACTTCAACTCAAGGCATTGATTTGCAGTTGCAGTTTGTAGTAAGATGACGCTCGGCGGAGCACGGCGCCTGAGAACCGCGCTTCAAAATAAATATGGTTAGTAAAGCTTTGCAAAAGATCACATCAGACTTGCAAAGCTCAATGAAACTCATTAAAAGTGTCCAAAAATTCCTTGAGAACATGAGGTCTGATGAGGGGTCCAGCAATATGATCACAGATGCTAAAGAAGTTGCGGAAAAAGTTGGAGTTATGACTGAGTTTGAAAAAGAAGCGAAAGTACAACCAAGAAAAGGAAAAAACAATTCTCCTATGAAAGTGATGATGAGCCTGTACAGGAGGAGAAGACGTCGTTCAAAGTTAACTTCTTTTTTGTTACTTTAGACACAGCAATAGCGTCTTTGAAAGAAAGATTTGACCTAATGGAAAAACACAGCAAGGGGTTTGAGGTTTTGTATGCAGTTGGTTCCCTAAAAGACTGGGAAAGTGTGAAGTTGAGATCAGCATGTCAACATTTACAAACTATACTTAGTGACGGAGAAGAGCAAGATATTGATGGCAATGACCTCTTCAAAGAGCTTGAAGTTTTTTCCCGGATGTTCGACTCAGGTTCACCAGCAGAAGCCTTAAGCTAAATTACAACCAATGGCTACGTAAGCACTTTCCCTAACGTTTTTGTAAGTTTAAGGATTCTTCTAACTCTGCCGGTTTCTGTGGCGAGTGGTGAACGGTCATTCTCAAAGTTAAAACTTATCAAGACGTATTTAAGGTCTACGATCTCGCAGGAGCGCTTGGTTGGCTTATCACTAATGGCAATAGAAAATGACGTTCTGAACCAGATTGATACCGATTCAGCAATTAAAGAATTTGCTAAGATCAAAGCTAGGAAAGTTAATTATTAATTGGTAAGAACTTTTGAACATTCTGTATTCTTTTTGTCAAGCTAATACTTCAATTTGGTTTTCGATGTTTTCTACATGTTTAATGTATATAATTAAAAATTCCTTTCTTGTCATCTACCTACACCTGTTTTTACTAATTTTCATTGTAATATATAAAAACTAATATCGTATCCAAGTTATGCTGTAAAAATTGATTTCACTTTTAGAAATAAATTCTTAATTTTAGGTTTTTCTAAAGTGTATATGATGTGTAAAAATGTTAAATTTACTGTGAATAATAAACAGTAGTTGAAAAAAAGTGTTTTATTGCAAGTACTCTTCTAACCTAAACTTATAAAAAAGTTCTTCCCAAAAAATTTCACAAATAGGGTTTAGTTATGTTAATGGGGGGGGGGATTCTAGGTGGCGCCGATTCGGGTGTTCGCTTAACTCTGAAAAATTCCAAGAACCGGCCCTGACTTTATTAATCTTTTAACTGTCGAAACTTATTTCTGGGTTTATTAACTAGTGAGTTTTTTCACTGGTAATTTTTATTAAAGGGTATGTTAAGGTGTTATTTTATTACAGGGTTTGTGCAGACGATATTTTTATTACAGGATTTGTGCAGACGATAGTTTTATTACAGGGTTTGTGAAGACGTTATTTTTATTACAGGATTTGTGCAAACGATATTTTTATTATAGGTATTGTGCAGACGTTATTTTTATACGGAGTATGTGCAGACGTTATTTGTATACAGAGTATGTGCAGACGTTATTTTTATTACAGGTATTGTGCAGACTTTATTTTTATTACTGGGTTTGTACAAACGTTATTTTTACTAACGTATTGGGTTTGTGCACACGTTAATTTTATACAGGGTTTGTGAAGACGATATTTTTATTACTTTGTTTGTGCAGACGTTATTTTTATTACAGGGGTTGTGCAGACGTTATTTGTATACAGAGTATGTGCAGACGTTATTTGTATACAGAGTATGTGCAGACGTTATTTGTATACAGAGTATGTGCACACGTTATTTGTATACAGAGTATGTGCAAACGATATTTTTATTACAGATATAGTGCAGACGTTATTTTTATACAGAGTATGTGCAGACGTTATTT
>JAGFPH010008981.1:0-31249 GCA_018207615.1 Philaenus spumarius
TTAAAATAGATTTCTGAAGTGAGAGTCAATGATACATACAGTAGAGTCATGCTAATCTGAACTAATTGGGACTGAACACTGTTCGGTTTAGCGGGAATTCGGAATAGACGGATTTCATGAATAATATCAACGTACTGACATGTTAATGGGTAAATAATGTACGTGGGCATCTGATAATGGCAGCTCTATACAGCGTTGATCTGCTTGTGAACAGGTTCAGTGAAAGTCGGAAAGGAAATGCATTTCCTTCGATGACTCATAGCGCCGAGACACTACCTACCCTTCTCCCTCCCGCGTTTCAAACATATTTATGAATCACTGCACTGAGCGCTAGTCTAGTCGTATCTAGTTCAGTGTTTACTCTAGGGGAGTTTGATAAACTGTGTGCGCTTATTACAAATTTATCGATGCAAACAGACAGATTTGGAGGAAAGCGAGGAAGGCTCAAACTGAAATCGTATCGCATACAGACGCAGCAAATGCTCTTGACCTTGCGCTGCGCTACGTCAAACAACACGCTTCATCAACACCAAATGATGTTATGTTCATGCGGCGATGGTGGAACATTGCATCCTCAAATCGATTCAGTACTCTTTGACAGAAAAAAATCACTGACATTACTTCTTAAAAGTGTGTGTAAATTAGTAATGCTTTGTGTCTAAGCAGTGATTAAAAATGATTCTACAAATTGTATAATTGGAGCCGACATGTACTGTAACTGTAAGTAAGCAGCTTTCATTCCTATTTCGTTTCAGGTGTTTTCATCAAGATTAGGATCTATGTATATCTCTATTTAACTATTTTATATAACAATAAATGTACGTTTTTTCACAAACGTCTTTTTAATTTCTCCTGTTTTTTAAGTTTAAAAAATTGTTTTTTTTCCTGAACTCTGTTTGGATTAGAGGGGCTCTACTGTGTCATATAAATATAAGGCACAAAATAACTACATTTCACTTCAGGCTACACATATCTATACACATAAATTATAAGAACTATTAAATTATTGATTGAAACTTTATGATTTTGTTTATATGTACAACATTTAATTTACCATTTTAAAATAATACAAACTCAAATAAAATACAAGTTATTGTTTCTTATTATCTCGGGGTCATAGTTGTGGGCATAAGTATACAAATAATTATATTTAATTCTTACATACTTATATAGGCTAATTATAAAATTTGGTATAAACTAATTGTATCCTAAAGTCCAATTCAAGTTTATAATAAATTTATATTTTAAATAAGAAAGTTAGTTAAAGGTTCAAATTTCGATAGTTTGTTCTTCAAATGTTAGGCTATTACTATGGTTGGATATTACCTTGTAGGCTTGATTTAGATCTTACTTGTCCGAATTTTTATATTACAATCTTCTTATTATTTTTTTATTTGAATAGCTTCAAACTATTTCTTCTTTGTTTATTTATTTGATTCAATATATTAAGTCTTATTTTTTAATTCCACAAATTAAATACAGTATCTTGTTGCTATATCGGTCGTAAAAAGTGTACAATGAAAATTATTTTAAAAATCCCAGAGTCCTACAATTACATCACGGCCTACTAAAAACTTCTCATACTGAAGCGCATTCTATTTCAATTTTGTTCATATGTTTTCTTTTGCATGCTATCCCGAATTTTATAACATTTTATTTTTTTACAAATATCTGCAGTTTTATTCATATTTAATTGAAAATTTAAATGTATAAGATTATATTTCTCATCCCTTTTTTGCACTCGGAATGGAAATTAAAACCAAATGGCCGTTGCCAACGTTCCATTTTGCAGTCTGTTCCGTTCCATTCCCATGTCCAGCCTTTATTCTAAACACTAAATAGGCCTACTTTACTTCTACTCCTACATATTTACATTTCAACATTTATTTAGAATACTCATATTTATAATTATCAATAAGAATTTGTTTTTAGTATTTCGTATTTTGTAAACCAGACCTTTGTTATTAAATTTAGGCTATTACAATATTCAGTTAACCTCAAAATATTACAAAATAAAATTGAAGTGTCTGTGATTTCAGTATACATCCTTTTTTCTAAGCTCATTCGGTTATTCACACGTTACCAAAACCTAAACACAAATTTTTTTATTTTCTGTAAGTATGTTTGTCCGGGTTAATATCCAGAATGGCTCAACCAATTGTGATAAATCTTTCATTTGCATGTAGAGGAAGGACTTTCAGAGACTAATCTAGGCTACTTCTTATACGGGAAATATTCAGAGTTCCTATTTAAAAATGTAAAAATTCTGGACAAAGTAGGGGGTTTGCAGATGGACATGGCACGGGAAGAAACATTCTTCTGCGAAGCATTTTTGCAACTAATTTAAGTATACATTTTGTAATTTATTGTTAAAAATATGTATCGAGTTATAAATAAAACAGCTGATTTGGATCAAAATCTTAATACAATTTTAGGTTAGCCCTATCGTGAACCAACGTGCACTTCTTGAAAGCTTTTACATTTATTACCGTAGCAACCAACTTGACAAATAAATTTTTTTAAACAACCAACGGAATTTTTAATTTAGTTTTATATTACTCTAATGTATAAAAAATCCTGTCGTTTACAAAAAATAACCTAGCCTTACTGCTTATGCATCAGGATCAAAGTGCCTCTGTCCTAACCAATGATCATTACAGTAAAAATATCAGATAATGCAATACTGTAATTTGTTTCCTTTTTCTCCGCCGTGAGGGTTTGTGAGCAGCGGCATAGCCACTAGTTAAAATAGTACAATTTAAATAGATGGTGGGAAAAAGCCTGAATCTTTGTCAGGGCCAAATTGAGCAACTGCCAAAATAATACACTAGGCCTGTGCGAGCCTAGATTTTCCCGTACCCAAAAACATATAAAACGATACACCACACTGTATTTTCAAAATATTGACTCCAAAAACGTGACCCGACGAGCTACGACTCTTTAACTGTCAAAATCGGTTTCCCGTACCCAAAAACATATAAAACGATAGCCCACACTGTATTTTCAAAATGTTGACCCAAAAACGTGACCCCGACGCTCTATAACTTTTTAACTGTCAAAATCGGTATACCCAAAAACATACAGAATGATACTCCCTCCACACTGTATTTTCAAAATTTTGACCCAAAATGTGACTAAAACGCGTTACGACTTTTTAACTCTCAAAATCGGGTTTCCCGTACCAAAAAACTTATAAAACGTTACCCCACACTGTATTTTCAAAAACGTGACCCCGACGCACTACGACTCACGTTAGGGAAAGCTCAAAAGCTTTTCAACTCTCCGCAATAAAATTACAAAGATTTTGGCACCACTAGAAGTTTTCTACGACGCGACGTCTGTGAGTGCATATATCGTATTAACAGACAGACACACAAAAATTATCGCATGATTTCGATACTACGGCATTTTAATGCGAGCCGAAGTAACATTTCAAATTGTAAATATATAATTTCACTGGACAAACTCACGTCAATCGGTTGTTTACAAACACAAAACATCAAGCAATAATACCGGGACCGGCAAGTTTACCGTTTCGTCTTTGTTTGGACGGTAACAGGTTATATTCGGCGCCTGTCGGTAAGGAAAGACATGTTAACGTGGGAAACACAAACATGTAATACGTACGAAATAATAACCCAAGTTAAACAGGCTTTGATTTAATCACGTTGAAAGAAAACTAAATCTCGAGTAAATATATTATTAAAAAATGCTGACTCTGGTTTCAGTCAACGCTAATAGAGAAAATAAGATTCAATATTTTTATACTATTTAGAGGATGAACTATCACGCAGAAAATAAAATACCCATAAAAATGACCTACGTTCATAAAAGTGGAATAGTCAACATTTGAATCGCTTGTGGGCAGCGGCGGGGTAATTTTGTTGGCCATGGTGGCAAAAATACGAAAGACAACAAAACTTATTTTCGACGAAACTGTTACTGGCTTTCATATCACGATGTTATTCTTTGTTACTTTTCGATATTATTTTTATTTTTTTGGTATTATTTTTTCACTCTATAATTTTTTTCTTGTCACTTTTCGGCAGATTAATAACTACTGTGTTCGTAAAGAAGACACAGCTATTTTGTACTCGCACTAAATGACGAAACTAATATATTCTGTCGTCACCTATTACCGCGGTAACAGGCAACAGTCTTTGTCCTTTACTGCTTCGTGCGTTGTCTTCATACAGTGCCGTATTTATTTTTAGCTCTTCAGTAGAAATATGGGCAGGATGGAAACGTTAGTTAAGGAAAATAAATAAATACACGTTTCTTTAAGTAGTTGGTGCCACTTTCATTGACTTATTTATGGTGTTTATTACTATCAGAGGTAAAAAGCTCAGCTCAAATTTTTTTTAGCTTTTTTTATTTTTGAGCCGAGTTGAATACTAAAAGGTTCGGCGTTCGAGTACTCGCACCCAGATTTACCATATATGACCGAGAAAATACCCCACCAAGTAAAAATAATTTGTAATCAAAACTGTTTAAGTGCTTTCTACTCTACAATGTATTAAGCGAATTTCCGAAGGTTAGGAGTAGTCAATGAGCACCGATCAAAGTGCCCAGAACATGTTTTGGGGTGTCATTAAAATGTTTATATATTACTATATATTAGTCTAATGGCTGCATTTTATATCCAATTTGGTCCAAATTTGATACACATGTTGGTTTTCTAAGTCTTTCGGACGAATTTGTTAGCTAGAAAGCCAACAACCAGAGCAAGTTTTTTGACCAGAAGTAAATTTTTTTGAGATTTCTAGTACTAGAATGAAGTTTTTTTTGGAGTTTTATCTAAAAAAATAAAACGTGGGAGATTATTCTGTATATTTTATTTTTTACGTCTGGTTCACCCAAAATCAATCAAAACGTAAAATACAACGAAAATACCATAAAAAGTGAGTTTGTCCGCTGCGAGCGAAGCAGTCCATATTCCGAGAGCGCAAAGTCAATGCAAACGGAACAAAGAAGCGAGTGAATCGGAGTTGAAAGCTGAGGAGCAAAAAATTTCTACTAATACATTCAGCACCTTGGTTGTAACTGTATTACAGAACGGCTTCTTCAGCTTTACAGCCCCACGTTGGGAAAGCCATTTTGTAACTGTAGGTTACAAAAATAAAAATATATAATATATAAAAACTGTTAAAAAAAATGGGGTTCGTTAAAAAGTTTTAAAAACAAAAAAAATACTCAAAAATAATAAAAAATGCTATATGTGGATTATTTTATAATATCTATCACCTCTCTTTCACTTCGCTGATTTACTCACCTTAAAATACAAAAATTCGTCGCTCATGACACCTCCTACTCCTTTACCTCCATAAACAAAAATCACCATACATCATGTATCTCACCTTGACTTCAACGTAAAATTATACCTTAACATCACCTTAAACTCCACTTTATAACTCAAAAACTTCATATAATCTCACCTTATACCTTATTCATAAAAATCTTAACACCACCTTCGTTTAACTAAAAAATAATAATAATCATAATACTTATAATAATCCACATATAACTTCATTTATGCTCTGTTAGCATCTGTCTATCCATAATTATTAGTTACTATTAAAGATTTATTGTATTAATTTAACTTTCTCAGGGGTGAATACCTGGCTGTTAAAGTACAAGCTAATTGGATGTGCGTGGCTCAATAAAGGAATTCAAGACATCATGGCAGAACAACTATTCGTTTACTCTGACATAATTAAAAAATGATTA
Organism: Philaenus spumarius; assembly: GCA_018207615.1. Taxonomy (NCBI): domain Eukaryota; kingdom Metazoa; phylum Arthropoda; class Insecta; order Hemiptera; family Aphrophoridae; genus Philaenus; species Philaenus spumarius. Next base: position 5,728 of record JAGFPH010008981.1, read on the forward strand.
TTTACAACAAGATATATCAACATTACAAAAAATAAACAAACAAATCAATTATGTACAATCTTTACAAAGTGTTCTCAACCCTAGTTTAAAGTATGACGCAATAAAAATCAAAAGAAGTTACTTGTTAGAACAATTAAAAATTTTATATCTGCAGACTGAAAAATGTATGTCCTATGGCCATTATTACTTACTGCGTTGTTCGTTGCACTGTTTTTTACCTATGATTTTGTTGTTTACACGATTAACACAAAGTACCATCTACCACAACGCACGTTCTATCAAAGCACATTGGCGACCTTCTATTACCTCACTTATTTCAAAATTCACACCATCGATTTTGTTTTTTAAGTTTTTACAAACGTCGAAGCACCTCTACTTCACTTTAAATTAAAACTAATAATAAATAATAATAATAAATGTATTTATTTCCTCAATCTGCTACAAATTAATAACAATCATTCTTTTTCTTATACATAATTAAACAAAAGTCACCAAAATACAAAAATAACTAAACACATGTCCAAGTTCAAACACTGTAATAAACTTGCCAAGACTGATATCAACGTAACACTAAATACATAAAAACTAAATAAATATATTATAAGATTTACACATACAAAAATAGGAGTATTATACATACAAAAATAGGATAAAAAACAAAAGAAATATGGTCTTACTTATATTGATCAGTCAAACAAAACTAAAGAACAAAAGAATGTTGGTGTATACAAGATTATCAGAACTAAACTTGTCCTTGTTTGAAAGAAAAAACTACATTTATTGCCAATTTTCACGGCACCTGCCGTTTACAACACACACAGTCCATCCGCCATGTTTTTCGTTCTGGTACGTTCCTTTCTGTGCCGTTCGTCATGTAGGCAGAACGTACAAGGCCTTCTTCATCAGTCTTGTTTTAACGCTTGTTGTCTGTACTGCGTTCCGACACTCGTGTATCGATGTTATGTTGTGCCCTTGTTATATTCGCTGATACATACTTTAATCTTTTCACATGTGCTTATTTTTTTTTTTAATTTCAATAGTTCTTTAAACTGTCTATTGTGCAATTATTTAACTGTTTCTTTTCACCGTTCGCTTCAACCGCACTACTCGTTAAAATAATTTCTTATATAGTTCACACACATTACATACGTTCATTCATTAATATATTTTAAGTCTGCTTTTATTTTATCTACTAACAGTCTGCTTTTTACTTTGTTTACTTTTATTTAAATGATTTTACTTTAATTGTTTTGCGTCACAAAAGAATTTATATGTATACAAAAATTATAAACGTTTACTATTATATATATTGCGTCATTTATTTTATTTAGACCAAACCTCTATGCTTTAGACATTATGGGAAATTGCTGATTTATTATCATCGTATAATATTTCTGTTACATGGCTGTCAGTGTTACATGGTGAGTAGACCAATTTCCCAAATAGTTGAAATCCTAAAACATAAAATCTTCATTTTGGAAATTCGGTCAACTCACGTCAGCGGTTCAGCTGCGTGATCAAATTATTTATCTTTTTGGGGAGTTTATTAAGGAATGCCTTAGATAAGCTGCACACAGGATCATTATCTCCTGCTCCAACTCCGCTGGTCAAATTAAACCACGATATTGAGCAGCCTCTAACGCCATTCATTTTCAATTTATCAAGTAACCGTTTTGTGAGGCCTTAGATAAGTCAAAACATTTACAAAGTACTTGCTTTATCAAGGTCTTCGACTATAAAGTCAATAAGACGTGGCTTTATAACGGTTAACCTTCCCTTTTTAAAACCAAACTATGCAAAATCATTCACACCTTGCTCATTTCAAAACACCTTTTCAGACTACTACTGACAAGAGATTTAACATCAACAGTTTACTACTTACAATATCAGCTGTCATGTAATTGATAGTGTCGCCCAGACATTTGTCCACCATGCACTGTATGATGGGGGACAACCAGAACTTGGCGTAAGGACGGAAACATAGTTCACAGTTCATGATCAGTTTCAGGATGAACACTTTGACATTATTGTGTTGCGATTGTGATTCCAATGATTTCTTTAAACATTCCATCCAAGACGGTAGCTTCACTTCCTGTGGACAAAGTATTCAATCAGATTTTGTACAGTATTGATACCACTAAAATTAATCTTTAAAAACTTACAACCATTTCTTCTTTGTACAGTAAAAATAAGAATCGTTAAAAACCTACAATTATGGCATTTCATAGTTAACTATGCTCTAATGCCATTCACACTAATACAGTAGAACTTCTCTTAACTGGCCTATCCCATGGAACAACAGAGTTTATTTTCTCTTACAGATTATATTACTGTAACTGGACGAAGTCTCAAACATCGATTGCTTGACGGACGTTACCTGGAAAATAAAGCTGAGCAACGCAACTTTTGGTGTACAATGTGTTAGTGTTGTGGCAGGCAGAACAGCGGAGGGGGAGCGTGAGTTTGATTCCCCTCTTGCTTCCGCGGCAACTGTATTTTTCCTTAGAATCAATTGACAAAACGGCACTTTTGTTTCTTTTTCTTCGTCCTTTGCTTTGTCGGAACCTTTACTGAATTTCGTGGGAGCAAAATATGTAATACAGTAAAACCTCTCTAATCCGAACCTCTCATATCCGACACCTCCGATATCCGGCGTAGTAAAAAAAAATAAATACTGTATATCTATCAAAAATGAATATTTTCGACTAAATACTGCAGTAGCGAATGATGTTTTTGAGTTGGGCTGTAAAAAGTAAAACAAAGGAATTCCGTCGGGACTCCCATAAAAATCATAAATCACGGGTAACGTAAGTCCCAACAAGTTTTACCCGATTTCAAACAAATAAAATTATTACTTTAAAGTTTAAATACTTTTGTTACCGATCTATAAAATGTGTTATTTTTCTTCACAGTAGACACCCTAATTCTATAGACACGATAACAAACGAATCAATAAGTGTTTGACCTTGAGCCTACTCTAGACTTCTTGTGTACAAATAACAGCCTACGCATGAATAAAAATAAAACAAGAAGCGCTTACTTAAGAAAGGAAACAATTGCCTAAAACATTTTACTGGGGAAAATGTCTACTTACATAAAATTAATAATGTTTTACATTTTCCTTACTGATATTTATTGTTAAATGCTGAATTGAGTTAAAATACAGAGAATGAGATTGCAAATACAGGAGATTACATTCACGGAGTCTATACGAGAACGGGCAGTTCTGACAACTGAGTATTTCTTGGTATCGGTAATCGGTATCGAGTTTCGGCTATCGATTCTCGATACCGATACCAAAGCTAAAGTATCGGTGGTATCGAAAATCGGTATCGAGAATCGACCCATCCCATTCAACCAATTTACCCATATTAAAAAAAACCTCTCTCAAATCCGGATTTTTTGATATCCGGATCGCCCGGCGCCACATTGATCCGGATATAAGAGGTTTTACTGTACTCGGTTGTAACGTCATAAATCTACAAATATTTTACTTTAATATCATTAACCCTAGACCTGCCCTGGTTATAGATCAAATTGGCGAGACGGTTTTTAGTGTTTTGCAAGCATATTTAAAAAAATTCGCCAAAAATAGTAATTCTTTCCCAATCCAAAAGTGTTCCGTACCTTTTTTGTAGAGAAACGTTCAAAGAATTCGTATATTCAAATAAAAAATTTATTGATGTAAAATTGTAAAAGTTATTAGCTCAAGAAGCAAAAAATGTTCAGCAACGAAAGGAAAAAGTTCAACTTTAGGCCTACATAACAAGTAGTAAACATTTTTTGTAATTTTTTCGTAAGCTTAAAAAAGTTTTGTAATTTAGTTCTAAATAGAAGTGTATAAAAACATTTATCAATTTCAAATTTCTTATTTTGAAAACACCAGTTTTTATGTTCTAAATACACGACTGCTAACAAAACTAGCCTAGTTTGAAATGTAATTTACTGAATTAGTTTGCTTTTACCAAAAATAAAATATTATTATAATAAAGTGTAGAGGATAAATCAAAGAAAAGAACGGTATACTTGTCTTTCCTTAGTTCACAAAAGTGTTTGAGTTATCTTTATTTGAATAACAAAATGACATCAATGTAATGAAACGTCCCCGGTCGACATTACTACAGGCAGGAAGGGACATTTGAATAACGTGGGAGCGACAAGCGAAGGACGATCTCACCAGAATGCCCTAATTATATACTTTAAACTGCTGTCTAGAGAAACAAAAAACTGGTTATTTCTAGTTTACTTCACACCGTTAGAAAGATCGAACTATTCTCTACAAAATGATGAAAAGAAATCTGTCAAAACATATGACAGTGCCTACGCAATATCGGTTGACAAATGGGCTGTTTCATTGGTTGAAAACTGCCCAATCGCAAGGGTTTACAGAAATCTTCGTCATAAATCGTGTAAAATAGTGACATCTGATTGGAAGGCACTAATAGAAAGATAAAATCTTGACGAATCCAATGGTATCTTTATAATCTTGATATAAATACTTCTGTAGATGTTCTTGAACATTGAAGAAGTGGGAAATAACAGTACAATTGTATGCAAATTCACGCGTCAAACATCTGTAACCTGATCTGCATATTTTAAAACGATGATTATGTTTACGAATGTAAATATACGTTTACGAATAAGCTTTAGGTACAAAAATTAAAGTTTAATTGATTTCTTTCCAGCGATGCCGATTTTATGTGTATTAAATAACCGAATATGCAAATTTATGCAAATTCTCGCATAGGTTCGAAATGGTTGCATCTTGCGTCTGAGAGAATGTCAATTTGGGCTGTCTGCCACGGGGGGAGGGTTAAAATTTTTTTAATTTTAATGTTTTGTAAATATATCATACTGTAGTAAACGTTAAGATACGATGCAACTGAACAAATACATGTACTGTAAATTGTGTGTAACTAAACCCATGACCTTGCTGGAAAAGTGTTAGGATGAGACAAAGGCGCGGGATAAACTACTCAATCGTATAGAACGGCAAGACATTTACATAGTTCCGATCATACAGTTGTCCCCACTCTCACAGTAATGTTGAAACTTTCAAATTGTGTTTTTTAATACAATAAGTTAATGTTTTAATGCGTACTGAAATTTTACTGCTTTTAAATTACAGTAATACTACAGTTTGTTAATGTATTTAAATGATTAACCTAATTATTTACTCATTAAAACTTACACATTAACTAATGTTGCCTAATTTATAATTCAACTACAATTACCAAGGGACCCTACTGTACATTAAAAGAAAAATATAGTTTTCTTTTTAATAAATCTCATGCATAATGTTGTCAATAATGGTAATAGTTGTTTGACCTTTCACTCAAGCTAACAAAAATACGATTTCCTGTTGATACTTCTTTTATAACATCACTTGAACGTTCCGTCAACTTTCGTTTGGTTGATTTGTTGACACTATAAACAAATTTAACTGTATGTATGAGGGGGGAATCTCTGCAACTACTGAACCGATTGAAACATTTTTTTACTAATAAAAAGCTGCACTATCCGTGAGTAACATAGGCTAGAAAATTAAATTTAAGGGAAAAAAATTATTTCAATATTAATTTGTAAATTAAGTCGGAAAAATTCAGGACGTTAAACCTATAGCGTCTAACAGGTGTATTCATGCTATTTATTTACGTGTTATGACATAAGCAAACAAAAAAATTACGTCGCCCATATCAGATGAGTTAGTAAAAACGTCCTAGAGCAAAATGAATTTGCAGAAATAGGTATCAAGATGGTTTTAATGTAAAACCAAAAAAAAAACCTAAAAGTGCCCTTGTAAATATGACCATTAAATAAAAATTAGGATTACAATTCATAGTTTCTTTAATAAAGTTGAAAAACTTTCTTTCATTTAAAACAAAACGAACAAAAATCTGCTCGGTAGTTTTCCGAAATAATTATTAATAGGGGTGTAGTTTAAAATAAAAAGAAACACAAAAAGTATACTTGTAAATATAACAATGAAATAAAAATGACATTTCATAATTTTTTTATTTAACTGACAAAATTTACTTTCATTTAAAACAAACGGCATGATAATCGGCTCGGTAGATCTTCAGAAATAAATTAGGGTTGTAGCCTAAAACCAAAAAATAAACAAAAAGTAAATATAATGATAAAATAAAAATGTTGACCTATTTCATAAACAACAAAATATATTAGAAACTGTATAGTAGAAAATACTAAACCTATGTTTCAAGTTAGAATTGTACCTGTTCTTGTTCCGGGGGTGGAAACTTTCCAGAATGAACCATATGATTGATAAGTCCACACAAAGTAGGCATACATTCGTGTTTGTTAAGCACGTCGACGTCCAGTTCGACAACTACATTGGTCCTCGACTTTTCCGCTTCCTATACAGTCACAAATGTACATTACTTACTAGATCAATAATTAGCAAAAAAAAAAAAAAATAAACCAGCCAAGCAAAATGAGCGCAACAGTTTCAGATTTAACAAAATTAAAATAATAGCCTTATAAGACAGTGATACCAAGCAAGAACGTAGCACTAATAACAGGACATGGTCACCTTACGAAACACATGCAGAGAATGGACATCTTCACCGTAGATCCCAAATGTAGGAAATATGGCCTGCACTGCAGAAGGAAATCGCAGAACAGCTGATCTGTGAGTGTGAGAGGCTTGAACAGGTGAGTTATGAAACCTGTGGAAAACCAACCAAGGGACAGAACATCCCCCAGGACAAACTTGTCAAAAGTATCCTTAGATTCACTGAGCTTATCGACCTTGACAGGGGTAACTAGGGTCCTTGAGGCTGACGTGCATAAGGTTCGGACTGCTCACTCAAGAAGAAGAGTGATAAACTCCTTCCTTACAATACCAATTTCTAATGTATTGGTTGAATATAGGCTATTTTATTTTACGTTGTAACACACAGCGACAGCAAGCGTGTAGATGGAATAACTGCACATTTTTAATGAGCGAGGGAGTTCACAAGGTGACGAAAGGAAGGAGTATGTTGTGCAACTGCAGTGTGAAACTCTGCGGATGCACCAAGGGCAGCTGTGAAACTATTTAGTTTCAGCTGATTCCAATTTTTGTGACAAGAAACTAAAAGTGTCTTGAGTTGTGGTGATAACTGCGTAGAAAATTAAACATTGAAAGAAGTATCAAACGGAGTAGTGTCAAAGGTTTTTAAATTTCTGAATCTATATTCACAGAAATATTCAGAATCAAGGTCAGTCAATAGTAAATACTTTAAAATCAGAGAGAAAAAGAAGTAGGACTGAAAGATATTGTCAGAGTTGGCCATTTGACTGTCGGACAAAACAATAAATTACACTAATTTTATACGATGTAAGCCTAATTATAAATTACATGATGTCCATGCATTTCTTTCATGTAATGGTAATTTCTTCAGTGTAAACAATTCTGGCAAAACTAGTTTTTTGATATTTTTTAAAGACATTTTGTTGAGCAATTGACTTTAATGCACATGAAAAGAGAAATGAAGGAATTGAAAAGACACTAATGCTGCATGCACATTTCACACATGTAATTTTAAAGTTATTAAATTGAATAAACTGGTTGATTAATAAACTTTGAGCTTGACGAGTGAGCAGGAATTATTTAAAAAATAATAACATAAACTGGTTGATGTCACAGCTAAATGTGCATGTTAGTCATTTCTCTACTTCATTTAATTTCACATGTCTTGTCGATTTTTGTTTTACTGTTGTTCATGTTATAGTTTGATTTAAAATTTAGGAGATTTACACATCCTAAATTTTGATTGTTTGTGGTTTTTAAAATTTAGTTTCTATTTCTTACTAATAAAAAGTTTAGTTTCAAATTAGGAAGAAAATTGTCTTTGTTAAAAAATTCTTACAGAGTTTCTACCAGATTCTTGAAATCAAATTTGGGAATGTTTGGTTGACTTTGGGCATCCATATGGGCAAACAATTTTGGGACATTTTCAACCAAAATTTGTTACATTAGTGGAAATATGTGTTAAACTATAATTTTACACGCTACGGAAAAAGGCCAGGAAAAAGAAACAACCAGATACAAGTGACACCGGTTGATGAAATAATACCGGTGTTGAAACAAAATTTAAAACCCAACCAAGAAAGAAAACAATGCTTGAATATACATTTTTGAATGAAATACTGTGAAGATAAAATTTAATATAATTCATTTCGACAAAACTCTGTTAAAGAAAATGTAACCAAAATACAATTTCCACTACAGAGCCTAAACATAACGTTAATCAAACCCGCGAAAAAAATTACAAACGCATATGTTTTGTAATGAAATACCAGCATTCAAACAAAATTTAAAACAAACAGTGAAAACGTGCAAAAGAAAATTTGAACTAGTTTGATGGATTCCCATTTTTTAAATGTAATTCAAACCACATCAGAAAGAGTCTGCGAAAAAAAGCGATTAGTTGGGCCGTTCTTACCTCCTTCTTCTTTGCCGGGTCATTTTACTTATTATGAAATAGCCAAAAAGATTTAGTTCAGGTATACCTACCATTTCTATCGCTGAATCCGCGTATGGCCGTACACTGTACCCGATAAAATCATGCTTTGTGATGTCTTCACTGAGAGTGGACGTGAACAAAGTCTGCGATGCAAAGATATTACTCTTCTCTATCGAATAACACGCTTCCATTTTTGTTTTGATTTCTATCAACTGCTTCTTTCGTTTTGGTAACTGAAACACATAAACTGACCTTACTAATACATTGTCAGAACTATGTTTTCATTGTTGAAAGTATTTAGGTATTTGAAAACATACAAAGAAATTGTTTCATATTTCAAGTTGTACAGTAACAATAAAAATACATCACTTTCAAAGGAAAAAAATAAGTGTTTCATTATATGAAACTATCAAAAAGTTTCCTTAATTCATGTTATCGTTCCTTGCGTTGAAATAATTTAAAATCTCCGTATGAACATTCATCTAGCCACCATTTTGTGTTCTTCCAGAATAATATATTTTTAACAAAAAATGATATGTAATCAGGGTGTCTAGTGATATGACCTTTTGAAATTCCCTGACTTTTTTGTTAAAAGTTTTTTGTTAATAGACAATGCTCCGCCCCACGCGGCAGAAATGAAACTTGTTTAATGAGGCATCAAAGCAGTTTTTTTGCCACCGAATGTCACTTCAATTCTTCAGCCTATGGACCAGGGTGTGTTACAGGCCATTAAAAAAAATACAGAAAAATGCTGCTTCGCACCTTACTTGAAGAGGATGAAAATGAACTTACGATTATGCAAAAACTTAAGAAAAATCACTATAAAAGATGTGATTTACTGGGTGGCTGAAGAGTGGGAAAACACCACTCAAGGCGCAATACAAAAATCATGAAAAAATCTCTGGCCTACATTGGAATTTCTTGAAACAACTTTTACACCAGTGAAAACCGTGACCTTCTTCTGCTAGTCAAGAAAATCCCTGGCTGTGAAGACGCAGAAGAAAGCTGTGTTGAGGAATGGACTGCTGTTGACGACAAGGGCCACCAGGAGTACGTAGACGAAGACATCGTAGCAATGGTGCAGGGCTCATCAGCTCAGATCGACTCTGAGGAAAGCGAGGAAGAGGGGAATTCTCAAACCGAAATCATATCACACAGTCGCGCAGATGCTCTTGACCCTGCGCTACGCTACGTCGAACAACACGATGGCGGAACATTGCATGCTCAAGTCGATTCAGTGCTCTTTGTCAGAAAAAAAATCACTAACTTTACTTCTTAAAAGTGTGTGTAAATTAGTATTTTTTTGTAATTAGCAGTGATTAAAAATTATTCTATGAATTGTATAAATGGAGCCAAATTGTACTGTAAGTAACCAGCTTTAATTCCTATTTGGTTTTAGGTGTTTTCATCAAGCTTAGACTCTATGTATGTCTCTATTTAACTTATTTGTATAACAATAAATGTACGTTTTTTCACAAACGTTTTTTAATTTCTCCTATTTTTTAAGTTTAAATAATCGGTATTTTTTCTGAACCCTGTTCGGAATAGGCGGATTTTCGGATTAGCGGGACTCTACTATATATAGGGGGGGAGGGGGGGGTGTATATTGCTTTTATACGGTATAACTTATAACTACAGGGTGTCTAGTGATATGACCTTTTGAAATTCCCTGACTAAATAACTTTTTCCCATACCAATTTTAGAAAAATCACAAACAAAACCATGCTAATTTAATTTTAGTAAATCAATCAAATTATATTGGTGAGCTAATACATTTTTAGGGAATTAATTAAATATTTAATTAAACACGGTAATATTATAACAGTTCAATATGTAATACTATCTATGTTAATGTACCAACCACCAGCAGTTGCAAATTACGCATTTATGACTATAAATATTGAATTTCTCAAATTATATAGTATGTAATACATGTGAGTTTCAGGGTTTTTAAACATCAAAATAGTAGTATAACGTAAAAAGGGTCATAAGGTAAATTTTGGACATTAGCCTAATTTAAAAGATTTAGTTATTTCATAATATTAATGAACATAGAAATTCAAAGGGAAATGCAGACATTAATTGATAATTCAGAATAAATCAAACATAATATTAACTTCATGTTTAATTTCAGTTTTGTTTAAATATTTAAATTATGTTTCAAGATCTGTCAAAATATGAAAAACATTTAAAAGGTATTGGAGAGTTTGAAGTTATGGTCCACTAGGTTTTTAGAGAGTGATGAATAAATATCGAAAGACTATTTCAGACACTGAAAGTAATAAACTTGATAGATTATGTTGGAAGCCTGTGTAATTCATCTATGATGGAGACAGAATTTTTGTCCGAGATGTTGGTAGCATGCAAGAGTAGTCGTAGGGAGACATATTTAAGATCCCCTGAAAAGACAGCTTCTCATTGGTAGCCTGGAGAACAGCTTTCCATTGGTCTCCTGGTTTTTATGACGTCACATGGCGTGATCTGAACGGAGAACGAAGAAGAAAGACGCTTCTTCAGACGGGCAACAGTATTCCAGTACAAAGCAGACCTGTTTTGCGGTTAGTCCAGCAAAGATGTTTTAACAAGTGCTTTTTTGCGGTAGTTAAAGTAAAACTACCGTTTAAATATGTTTTAAGAGGAGTAAAGACAGTGCCGTATATTGTACAATAACGAGAATGTGAGAATTGTTTGTAAATTGTCTCAAAAACATCAACTTTGAAAGTTTGCGTAGTCGCATGGCGTGGCTTCAAAATCCTTACATAAAGATTTTATAATAAGTGCAACGAAAGTCTAAGTGAATCAAAATCTAAGTGGCTAAAGTGCGACGAACTAAAGAAAAATGGGGTTTTTTTTATTTAAATTAAATTCACATTGTGTTGTAAGTTTTTTCTCTTTTGTAAATTCAAATTTCTTTAAAGTGCACTATAAAACAAAAAGATCGTAAGTAGTAAACTAATTTAACCAAGTCTGCATTTGAATAATTTATCAATATAAGTTTGTATGTTTAAGGTAAAATTATTAATAATGAATTTGTGTGTTTGAGTGTCTGATTGCAATAGTTAAAATGATGAATTGCCATTTTGATTTAATTACTAATGTGTGTGTTTTGCAACTTAAAATGATACAGTAAAATATTAATGCCAACCACTATGACTTTTTAATTTGAGTTTTTATCCTTTCCAGAAGTACTCTATGGTAACGAACCTTGTTTAAATTATAAATTCAGTTTTCAGTTTTCTTTGTAAGTAAAATAAAATGGCGGCAGTCTTTGGTGGGGAAGGCGGTTTGGAGGCAAAGTTGCCATGTGAACAACATGGCGGCCATGGTTCTAGACGAGTCCATTTTTAACCAGAGAACTGTTGTCATATATGAACAGTTCTATGTGTAACAGATATTTCAATGATCAGCTGTTGAGTAACAGATGTGATCAAAACATAACCTAACTTCAATTTTGGGGTTATGTTTGTTCGTTTTCATTGGGATTAAGGTGTTGTAATATTTTAAAATGATAATTTAATTAATTAAATAAGTAAATGGATTGAAGATAGGAAATAATAAATAGTTGTTACACAGTAAAGGTATTTTTTTTATTTTAAAAATAACTTAGAAATATTTTTGTCAAAATTAAATTTTTATTTTTCATTTTTTTTTTTGTTTTCTATTAATAAATTGTTTGTAAACGGCTTGCAAGGAGGCAGCACGTTACAAGTATTACATTATAACAAAAGAAATAACTACAGTAACTGGTTTTTTTAATCCAGCTACCAGTACAGATTTGCATTGAATATTTAATTAATTGATACGAAGATACCCAAATTCGAAAACTCACATTTAATAATAAAACTAACATTTTTTTAAATAGAACGTTAGAGAAAGGTTTCCAAGTCATATCACGGCAAGTGCATTGGAACAAGCTGCCACAATCACACGCTTAACTTGCCGATAATTGTTTTTACGTATCAGAATACATAGTTTTCTTATTGATTAATTTAGAAGTTCATCTTATCTTTAATGTCTATTTTCTCAATTAAAAATTGTATTAATCTATGATTTTAAATAGAAACTATTTTCCTTAGAAATTTTATTTTTTCCTGACCTTAACCAAATTCTCTGACTTTTCCAGAAGAGTAAAATTCCCTGACTTTTCCAGGTTTTCCCTGTTGCTAGACACCCTGGTAATACAAATTTGGAGGCACAGAAGATTAAAATAGAAGATTAGATTAGAATATTAGATTAACATAATTTTTTTGTCCATAGCTCGGTTAACTTTTTTACTTACAGGAAAAGTGCAAAAAAGTGGTGTTAGTTTTTAACCTGTTGGTTGACGAGTATGGACGCCCTACATCGTAGAGCCTATTTGAGTAAGGCTCTAGCCATAAAACACACCCTGGGGAGTAAGAAAAAATTACACAAAACTTTAAAATGTATTTATTAAGTCATAAAATAATATTTCAAAGTAAATTAAATGAATACGAGAGGTTTTTCTAAAAAAATTTAGAATTTTTTTAAAGTATGGTAATTTTTGATACAAGGGTATACAAGTAACGCAATCTCACATGTAGAACATTTTAACTTTGGCCAGAGTTGTATGCGCGCACACGTAACACTTTCTTTGCAGCTTTCTCTTTCCCGACTCATTGGTAGGAAGGGGTCTCATAAAATGACGTCTCGAGAGTCTCAGTGGATTTAGGATTCCGCCTACAGGGCATGACAAGAATTTTCTTACATTGTGGTGCGCCTCTAATAGTTGTCGGTTAAGTTTATTCTAAACTCCATTAAATGCACTTTTGCAATTGGATTTCTTTCTTTCATTTATAGTCTCTATACGTAATATGAATTCGGAACACTAACGTCAAATAAATGGAAAAATAATTTGATATACCATTTGGAACTTTTCTAGTTGAGTCATTATAGGATATCATCATATCCGATTTGTGTACCACGAGCATATTTACGTTATAGTTTGTCATAGATGGAGTTACAGAAAACACTAAATTACTGCACAACAAACAAAAGAAACTAGGTTAGGAGTACGCAACGCAACTGTATTCTACGGATAGAGAAATACAACTGTGACATGAGGTGGAATGACAGAAAAAGCGCTAAATGGAAGATTATTTGTAGTACGCATTATTGCCACTGACTTGTAAACAAGCAGAAAACATGTTGTAGTTTAGATTATGACCATAAGATAAAATTTCTCATTTTTGACCCAAAACATTGAGGAAGGGATGAACTTTCAGATGTTTCCAGAATCAAAGTGGCAATCAATGGCAGACACATCTCAGTTAAAGTGAAAACCAAACAAATGAACTCAACGAGCAAAATCGTGGTGACCATGTTTTGAGATAGACAAGGAAGGCTGTTGGTCGATTTTATACCTAGATCGATGAAAATAAACAGATGAGTACTTGAAAAAGATTTGGCACAATGTAAAAGACGTACTCTCATATGGAGTCCTGTTTGACAATACACAACCTCATGCTACTGTTCAAACGCAAGACAAAATTACATATTTTGGGTGGGGCGAGGGTAAACGAAAGAAACACCCAAGGACCGTCAACACGGTCAGTGGTTCGACACAGATAAAAAAGTGAAAAAACAGTGGTTGAATCCTGTCTCTCTCTAAAGGCAGCTGGTTTCTATAATATAAGCACACAAAAAAAAAAAAAAATAAATAAAATCCTATGATAACTGTTTAAAATAAAAAGGTAAATAGGTATGAAAATAGCTTAATGTTTAAGGAAAAAAAATTATTGACTTGATTTTACTTAAAAACAAATTTGACCACACAGCTGAATCGCTAATGATGTGAGTTGAACAAATTTCCAAAATTAGATTAGATTTTTGTGGGGTGGATTCCTCCTTGGAGAAGGTTTCCTTGCACGTCAACCTTTGGTTTATTGTGCCCCCTGTGTCCCGCGCCTGGCAAGTTAGAAGCTTTATGAGGTCCACGATTTTCTACACCAAGTACATGTCCTCTTCGTCCTCTGGTTGCTCCTTCTGCGCTCCAGGATCTCACATGCAAATATGACGTGTCTTGCTGATTCTTCTGCCTGATTACAAAGCCAACAGCGTTGGTCGCCTTCAAGGATTCTCACTGTTGCTAGATATTTCCTGAACTGACCATGTCCAGGAATGAGTTCTACGGCTCTTTTAAGCTTGATTAGGGATTTGGTAAGCTTAGCGTTTGGTAACTTGATCAATAGTTTACTCTGAATGTGCCCGGGTAATCTATCTCATCTCTGGGGTTGCTCTTCCCTGGCCCAGTTTTTTACTGCACTCTTGGCCATGCTACAGCTAATGCAGCACATTGGTTCCGGCCCCAAGAATGGTGTAGATGCTCCTTTCTTTGCAAGAGCATCTGCCATCTCATTTCCTGGAATGCCACGGATGTCCTGGCACCCATCTCAATTCTACCATATTTAATGTGGAGAGTCTGACTAGTGTTGAGAGGGACTCCTTCATCAGTCTGTATGTGACTTGTACTGAGTCCAGCAATTTAAGTGCTGCTTGACAGTCAGAGTATTAGGATATGTCTATTCCTGAATCCATTTGACAATCCTAAGTGGGCGCAAGCAGTAATTGCTAAGATTCCTAATTGGAAGACTGTACAGTGCATCCCAAGACTCGCACTGATGTATGCACTCTATAAGCGATAGCCAGAATTGCTGCCCGTCAAAGTTCCATCTGTGTACCAGACTAGAGTTCCTTTGGCAGATCCTGGTTTGATGTTACCTTCCCAGTCTCCTCGGGTTACTGTAAAGGGTCTATAGAAAACGTACTTAGTGTGCATTGCATCAGTCACCATAGGAAGTAAATTTCATAAAATTTAAAAATAACTTAAGACGACTCCTGTTGTCAAAATCCTTTTACTCGGTAAGCGAGTTCATCCACCATACATTTTAATTTGTTTTTTTGGGGGGTAAGGTTTTGGCAATATTGTTAAATATAATTTTGTTAATGTTAGTAGTTGTATTTTAGCGATGGTAAATGTGATAGTTGTTTGTTATTGCCTCATTGTATTAATTGTATTATTGTTATTGATTGACTATTATTGTAATTTCACGATCTTTGAGTTATTTATATATATGTATTAGTTTTTGTAAAAATGTAAATATTAGCAAGATTTGGTAATTTGACCTGGCCAAACAATATTTTGTATCACGGCTATGAAATAAAATGAAATGAAATGAAATGAAATATCTAAACTGAGTTTTTAAATATGGTGTTTACAATGTCGGAATGTCCTGCTCCTGGCATACCCCTCCACCATTCGTTCACTTGGGCTGTATGCAGACTTGCTTGCTTCCGACATTATGTGAATGTCTAGAGGCGGAAGTCCAAGAAGCACCTACATAGCCACTGTAGGGCTACTTCTGAAAGCTCCAGTTATGCATAAGCATGCAAGTCGTTGTAGACCAGTTAGTTTGTTATCTGCAGCAGTTTGGCATGATTTCTTCCACCAAACCACCGCTCCATATGTAATTTGGGGTCTGGTCACAGATTTATACAGCCAAAGAGCCATATGAGGTTTGAGACCCCAGATAGTTCCAATAAAGCATCTGGTTGCCAGTAGCGCCCATTTTCTCTTACAGCTTTTGATCAAGAATCACTCCAAGATACTTCACTGATGTGGAAATCTTCAACCGGGTTTGTCCATGGATATCCTCTTTAGGACTGTTAAGTTCATTTTCCTTGTGAAGGGAACTATAGTGGTTTTGCTGGGATTGACGTTGAGGCCTTCCCATACACCACCAAGTTTTAACATGTCTCAGGTCTCTGTTTATGATATCCGAGACAGTGTCATCACTTTTACCAATAACCAAGATTGCTATGTCATCTGCATAGCCTTGGATGTATGTTCCTGACTGGTTAATTTCTGTAAGGAGACCATCGACCACCAAGCTCCACAGCAGAGGTGAAAGAACTCCTCCCTGTGGGCACCCTCTCAAACGATTCACCAAGTAGGGAGCTTTGTATGCACCCACCTTGTTACGGCCGGGTCCACATCTCACTCATATGATTTAGGGCGTCAACCAACTATTTAGGAAATTAGTCTACTCATGAAAACGTTGAAGAGCTGCCTGCGTGAACGAAATATATTAATAGAATTTGTTTGCACCTAAACCTAGAGCTTCGACCGACGCGCTCAATCATAACGGAAAAACTCGCTTTGCGAATTTTCACCTCGACCTTGCGGCTTCGGGTTATGGACTGCTTTGCTTCGCTCGCAGTGTATAAAACTCGGATGTCGGCTTCAGATTAATGTTAAAAGTCCCCACGAGTATCGGGTACTTTTATGGTAATTTACGTTTTGATCGATTTCGGGGGAACGAAGCGAGCTATAAGGTCGTGTAAAAAAATATGCAGAATAATATCCTACATTTATTTTTGTAGATAAATCTCTAAAAAAACTTCAATTCTAGTACGAAAAATCTCAATAAATAGTTACTTCTGGTCCAAAAACATGATTCTAGTGTTGCAACCTACAAAAATGCGACCGTTTGAGTGCGAACACATATTATAAAACTTTTATTGACACCCCAAAACATGTTCTGGGAACCATGATTGACTACTCCCGACCTTAGGTCTCAACATAAGGGTCACTGCAATAGCTCATCTTTCCTATGGAAATTCGGTAAATAACACTTCTACATAGATAGATAATCTACTCTACCAAAAATTCTTAAACTTACCTCATCAAAATCAATCGGGAAAGAGTACCGAAAGTCTGTGGGTATGATATGGCTCCATATGTTATGGGTGACTTTCTCTTCAAAGATAAAAACTTGATACACATTTAACATCGACCAGACTCCGTTTGTAACGATGGAAATTACCGCTTTATACGCTGCGCACTGATACAGACGGAACAGCTCTTTGTAAACATCTGTGGTGAAAGGTCTTGACATCGTTCGTACATCATAAGCTCTGAAACAGTGTGGAATGTTTATTTATTAGAAAAGTTATAATCTATTTCAGTGAAAATTGAATGACCTAACACTTTTAGGAAAGCTGAAATCATATTGGTGCTGAAAAAGGACTCAAAAATTATCTTTCAGATTTGTAATTTAACCACAGATCACTAATTATTTGTCATTTTCATAAATAACAAGATCTGTGCAGTGGAGCGGCTCTCTCCTAACTTCAGCGACATCGCTCAGTGCCGGCTGGGCTTTGCTCTAGTAAGTTTCAGCTGTGTAGAAATGGCCACACTCAATACCATAAATGGTCAGTAACAAGCACTGTATATACAGGGTGTTTCAGTAGAAACAGATATTACTTCCGGAACTGATTAAACACCTCAAAGTAAGAACAGTTGTTCGTATGAACATAGCTTCGGAAAAGCTTTGTTTTCCAGATATCCGCCTTTTTTTTACAAAACAATTCATGTGTAGTGAAATGTTTGACAGATTGAGTTCAAACTTAGCATGCAGTTTAAACTAACAATGATCCATCTCGAAAAAAAATAAGCGATTATATCCAATGATGGGTTTCAAAAAGACGGCTGTTTGAAAATTTCAAACCTAAACTACACAAAAATCATATATTTTAATAAAAAATGTCATGATCCCTTTTTTGTAGCCCTTTTAATTCCCTATCGGATGGTGTCACTGTCAAAACAATTGGATCAAGGATAGTAGTTAAGTTAAAGATAATAACAGCATATGTGAGGCGGAAAGTAAAAAGGGACCTCATCGCGGCAATTTCCGGTTTTTAGTTTTTGATAATATTGAATTAAGCTTTGAATAACAAACAGTTTAGTGCAAAAATCATATCTCTATGATTTTTTTTGTTTAAGTTACGGATTTTTTAATTTTATACAGTGAAAATGGGCATTTTGAGAAAAACGCAATTGAAATATTCAAAGTAACACAAAAACTTTATTTATAACATTTAAGAAATAAAATTTTTATACAAATTAGCTTAAAACATCCTCTAAAAAATGATATAAGAAAGTCTCTCATGAACATCCATCTTCATTATTTAAGTGGAACGTTTTCGACGCTTCGTCGAAGGTCCTGGGACAGGTCGAGGGCCGTCAGAGTTACTGCTGCCAGCTTCATCGATGTTTTGGGTTTCATGACAATACGGTTATTGTTTGGACAGTACATTAACTTATCAAAAATTAATTAATGTAATAATTAATAACGGTTATCAATAGTTAATTATACAAAAATCTTAGCTTTAAATGCATAGTTTAAGTGTGTTAGTACAACTACTAAGAGTAGGTGGTTTTTAAACCTGTAAAGAAAAGGTAACTGAAGTCGGGACAGGGATTTTTATAACCAGAAAACGTTCTCATTTTACAATAAACCCGTAGTAGTTCACTTCGTCGCTCCTAGAATTCATCAGAGAGTAGTTTTTAAAGTATTGCCTTGCTATCTGATGTGTTTGAGAAAAGGGACCTGTTCGCGGCCCATGTTATTTTCCCATAAGCGCGAAGAGGTCCCTTTTCCCAAGCTATGTTAATTATTTTTTTTTAGTGTTTTATCCGTTTACAACAGTTTTTTAATCAATTACAACTGGTAAAGGATGAAATGAAGCATATTAAACCGCAAACAACCGAAAATCGATATTTTTGACCTCATTCGATGAAACTGCTTGTACTGAAATTTTCAGTTTGCCGCGATGAGGTCCCTTTTTGCTTTCCGCCTCACATATGTACATACAATAGTGTTGTGTTTACTGTGTTGGTATAGGTTGTCGGGTTGAAGAAACCAATTATTACACATAACTTAACTGTTATCCTTCATCCGATTGGTTTGACAGTTACACCCTCCGATAGGGCTACAAAAAAGGGATTATGACACAGATCATTGTTAGGTTAAACTTTATGCTTAGTTTGATCTCAATCGGTCAAACAATTCACTAGACATGAATTATTGTTTTGTAAAAGAAAAACAAAATGGCGGATATCTGGAAAACGAAGCTTTTCCAGAGCTATGTTCGTATGGACAATTTTTCTTATTTTTAGCTACATAATCAGTCCCTGAAGTATTTTATCCATTCCTACAGAAACATCCTGTATATAACAAGTGGATAGTGATGACAGCTTTATTTTTGTGTACTTGAATGTATAAAGTGACTGAAAAATTGCTCAAAACTAGCTACAGAGTGATGAACACTGCTAAACATTCTAAAATTAGCATACTTTGGTCTATTCTCTTCTAACCTAAATTATGGGGAATTTCTCTGTGGGGTAGTTCACTAAAGGACCTTCAGTTTACAAAAGCAAGCAATAAGATTTATGACTCGGTTAAGTCATTGTGTTTCTTGCAGGTATGCATTTAAAAAGCTAGGTATTTTCACCTTTAACTGTACGCACATTTTTAAACTAATTTTACATTATAATAAGAGTTATGTGTCACAAAACACTGATGTGCACACATACAATGCACGTCATAAAAATGACAGCACAGATTGAAAGCTTTCGACAAGCTACCGTCTGAGACTGGAGTCCGTTTCATGAACAAACTCCCTAAAGAGTTTAAAGAAACAATGGAAGTCAATGTTTAAAAAAAAAAAACATTAAAGCGGTTGCTGAAGTTAGATGGTTTCTACAACGTGGGGGAGTTTCTTGATGCCACATTATAGCCTTTTATTATATAAATGAGTAAATGGAACTTTTCAATTAGTTGTACTGGCTAAGGTCATAGCAATGGATGGAAAAAAGAAGTTTGTAGATATTAAATGTTATGTGTGTGTATTTTTGGTTATCACAATTTTATGAATATGAGTTTTTTTTTAATTTTAATATTTAAAATTGGTTTTAAGAAGCATAAAATTGTAAAAAATGTATGTTTTGTTAAATTATTAATATTATTACTATATGACCTGCCTTATAAAAATAGACACTTATCAAAAAAGGATGAATAAAGATTGATATTATTGATATTGATTAGGCCTGTGTGAGTAATCGAATGCCAAGCTTTTTAGTATTCGGCTTGGCTCAAAAATAAAAAAAGCTTGAAGAAATTCGAGCTGAGCTTTTTACCTCTGATAGTAATAAACACCATAAATAAGTCAATGAAAATGGCACCAACTACTTAAGAAACAGTGTATTTATTTATTTTCCTTAACAAACGTTCCCATCTTGCGCATATTTCATCGTCTATTGAAGAGCTAAACATAAGTACTGCAAGGTATGAAGACGACGCACGAAGCAGTAACGGACAAAGGTGAAGAAACGGTTGAAATCACAGCTGATTGAATTGTGCTAGGTTACGTTACAAGGAAATTAACGCAATGATCACTGTTCCGCTGCTGCTTGTTACCGCGGTAATAATTGACAACAGAATGTATTAGATTTGTCATTGTAGTTCGTCATTTTCTTTACAAACACGATAGTTATTAATCTGATGAAAAGTGACAACATGAAACAAATTATAGAGTGAAAAAGTAATACAAAAATAATACCGAAAAGTATCAAAGAATAACATTGTGATATGAAAGCCGGTAACAGTTACGTTCTCGTTACCAAAAGTGCCGAAAAGTAGCGGTGATTTATCACTGCCTATATATTCGTCGATAATAGGTTTTGTTGTCTTTTGTATTTTTGCCACCATGGCCAACAAAATTACCCCGCCACTGCCCACAAGCGAATCAAATATTAATTATTCCACTTTTATGAACGTTTTATGACATTTTTATCGGTATATTATTTTCTGCACGATACTTCGTCTTCTAAATATTGAATCTTATTCTCTTTTAACGTCGACTGAAACCAGAGTCAACATTTTTTCATATTTTATTTCCTTAAGATTTAGCTTTCTTTCAACGTTATTAAATCAAGGCCTGTTTAACTTTTGTTGTTATTATTTTGTACGTGTTACGTGTTAGTGTTTCCCACGTTAACATTGTCTTTCCTTGTATAAAATCGGTCAGTTGAGATTTACCCACTGGCCACTTTACAATCTAAAGGAATCAGGAACAATCTAAAGGAATATAACCTGTTACCGTTCAAACAAAGACGAAACAGTAAACTCGCTGGTATTATTGTTTGACATTTTACTTCGGCTCGCATTCTAAAGCCGAAGTATTGAATTCATCCCGATAATTTTGTGTGTGTCTTGTCTGTCTCTTAACACGATATCTGTACTCACAGACGTCGTAAAAAACTTCTGGTGGTGCCAAAATCTTCGTAATTTTATTGCATAGAGTTTAAAAGCTTTTGAGCTTTCTAGCGTGAGTCGTAGTGCGTCGGGGTCACGATTTTGGGTCAAAATCTTGAAAATACAGTGTGGGGTAACGTTTTATTTGGTTTTGGATACGGGAAACCCAATTTTGAGAGTTAAAAAATCGTAGCACATCGGGGTCACGTTTTTGGTAAACATTTTTAAAATATTGGTTCAAAATTTTGAAAATACAGTGTGGGGTATCGTTTTATACGTTTTTGGATACGGGAAGCTCAATTTTGACAGTTAAAAGTCATAGAGCGTCGGGGTCACGTTTTTGGGCCAACATTTTGAAAATACAGTGTGGGGTATCATTTAATATGTTTTTGGGTATGGGAAAAACGATTTTAACAGTTAAAGAATCGTAGCTTGTCAGGGTCAGGTTTTTGGAGTCAATATTTTGAAAATGCTGTGCGAGATATCGTTTTATATGTTTTTGGGTAAAAGAAACCTGATTTTGACAGTTATTTATAAAAAAAAAACATCAGCCGATGTTTAGAAAAAGTTTTTTATCTTGTTGTGTTTGTAAACAAGTGATTGACGTAATGTTATCTTGTTTACTCTAATGCTGTTAAAATTAAGTATTTATCGATTTAATCCCCGATTGTTACCTAGTACTACACCTAAATAAGTAGTAAAAAAGCTCAGTTTGTCAAAAGCTTGAGTTCGTGAGCTTTAAAAGAAGCTCGGCTAGGCTCGAACTCAAAAATCTAGGCTCGCACAGGAGTAATATTGATATTATAAAAATTATCTATACATGTTAAAATTATAATATATATTAAAGTTTATTTGATTGTGGAGTTTTTTGACTTATGGCAACATGAAAATTTTTAAATTGTATAATTTTTCTTTTTATATATAATGAGTGTCTCTTTTCAACGGGCCAACAGGGGTGTCTTGTAAACTATATCTGACAGCAATCTTTAAATGGAGAACCTTTCCTGGTTTTTAAAAATATTAAAAATCTGTAGTTAAAATATTTTTAATACATAGTGTTATCGTGTTTTTTTTTTATATGACTAACCATTTAAAAGTTAAAGGGGTATACAGTTTTAAAAACACCATAACTGAGCGAAGAAATTTTTGTACGGAAACGTTTTGAACCAACAAAAATGATCTCAACACTAATAAAGCATACAAATTTGTCATACAAGAAAACTAAAGTTGATAACAGATGTTCAATAACAGCTGCTCATTCTCATTGTTCCAAATTGTTGTTTATCGAAAGTAAATATCAGCCGATTCAGAATCCAGAGTTCAGTAAAATCCAAAATCATTATGAAATATAGGGTGTTCCATAAAAAATTCGAAAGTTGGCCTCCAATTTCCACCATAAAAACATTAAATATTTAAACATTTAAAATGTGAACTCGTAGAATAATAAACAGAGGGCTTTCCTTTTTAGGCTTTGTTTTTCATTTAGCAATCCCCACTTTTAAATGATTCATTGTGTTTGTTGTTTCTATTTTAAATTTATTTTGTATAATTATTGTTTTAACACATCTTGTTAGTATTAGTAGCATCTATGTTGACTTGTCTAAATACAAATGTCAAATTTGTCAAACAGACTGGTAAAATTGAATTGAATCATTGCAAGGTGATACAAGGTCTGTACCAAACGATTTAACAAGTGATGCAGAGGGTTACGCCGGAGAAGACGGTAGAAAATACAGATGATGCTGATGAAAATCTGATTGGGTTAAATGAGCATCTATCAAGGCTTGAAATAATAATTCAGGAAATATATTTATAACATCTCCGTAACGACTTTGACAGTGCTGACGAAGAAACTGTTCATAGCTTCTGTAGAGGAACAGTCAAATGAAGAAGTAGCTTATTGAGCACAAATTAGCTCAAATGAACGAAACCGGCCCCTCCTTTTGATGTAACTAAAGAATGAACCAGAATGAACAAAACACATAGACCGGGTCGTTGAACGGCTCAACCTCCAGCTGAGGAAGTACCACCGTTTGGTTTCAGAAAAAAACTAACATATTATTGCGCCAATTTTTAATACGAAAAAAGGTGAAGGTGAAACGATATTGAGCCTTTCTAGTTACAATTCCAGATTTTTCACATCTGTATACATTTCATCTGCTTGTTTAATAGTTATTACAAATTAACTATATAAATATATTAACAACTTGCACCAACTTACATTTTAAGAAGATCTTTTGATAACTTTTTATCTTCTAGGACGCCGGAAGCAAGCACTATGGCAGAGCCAGCAGAAAGGTGTTCCTTCACATCTAATGTGCCAAACATAGCTTCTGTTAGAGCAAGGGCGCCAATTTTAGACTTGAGCTGGTCTTCAGCCTGTAAAACAAGATGAGATTTTACTACCTAGACTGGTGACAAAGTTATGAACAACAACTCAGCTCCATATTTATTACTAGAGGGCTTTGCCTTCTGCTCGCTTCGCTCAAAAACCCCAGTGGCAATTTTCGACAAAGCAAATGCAAACAGCTTATTGTATACTATTTATATTTACATAGGAATGACGATTGATTGCGACAGAGATTTTTTAAATATTAATATAGAAGAGAGGTAATTTTCAAGTTATGACCAAATTGTAATACGGTAATGTAGAATTTCAAACTAGCCAAATAGGCCTAGTAAAAATAAAGTTGGAATAATTTTCACAGTGACAGGTGTGTGAATTATGTTATAGTAAGGCTTTTTAGCGAATTTCCATAGGAAAGATGAGCTATTAATTATGGAGTGACAATTAATTATGGTGAGACCTAAGGCAGGGGTTAGTAATTAATAATTAATAATTAGTAACTGATAATGGTCCCCAAAACACGTTTAGGGCTATTATTACAAATGGGTCGCCGAATACTACCCCCCCAAGCAGGTTCCTACGTCATTTTGACGTCAGAGATTGGGGGGGGGGGGGCGGCATTTTTCCAGTCACGCACACTCAAGTTTCGATGCGTTTTGTAATCTTCAATCCAACGAATAATTCTTAGATGCAGAAAACTACCCCCCCCCCAGGTGAAACATGACGTCACGAAATCTGCCAACTAACCAATATGGGAGCCGTTAGTTGGCAACTAACCTAACCTAACCAGGCGGCTTTGAAAGCTCTGAGTTCATTTGAGTTCAGGTCTAAGCTGGTCTGGGAATGTGTCAAATCCATAATTCATCTAGCAGGTCTCAACAGGGTCACACTCTGCTGGGTTCCAGGGCACGTTGGAATAGATGGGAACGAGTGTGCAGACAAGCCGGCAAACAAGGCGTCTGAATTCATAGGACCTGAACCGTTCTGTGGAATAGCAAAGGCAACAGCCATGCACGCTGTAGCCGAATGGGCAAAACTAGAACACGGAACATTGTGGAAGGGCATCACAGGTTTGAGGATGAGCAAGCTTACACTTTTAGGTCCATCTAGGCAGACTGCATCTGACATCCTAACATTGAGCAGGTGTAGTATAAAGAAGGTAGTAGCCCTAATTACAGGACACGGCCATCTTAGGAAACATATGCTAAGGATGGGCATACTTACCGGAGATCCTAAATGCAGGAAGTGTGGTCTGCAGGAGGAAACTGCTGAACACCTGATTTTTGAGTGTGAGAGACTTGAACAGGTAAGCTACAGAATCTTTGGGAAACTGACCAAAGGCCAAACTATCCCCCAAGAGAACATTGTCAAAAAGATCTCTAAGTTCAACGAGCTTATGGATCTTGACAAGGACAACTAGGGGTCTTCACATCCTTTAAGGTGGGAGCGCAAAAAGCCCATGAGGCTGAAGTGCATTAGGTGTTTGGACCGCCCACATATGAATGAA
Source organism: Philaenus spumarius (assembly GCA_018207615.1). Lineage (NCBI taxonomy): Eukaryota > Metazoa > Arthropoda > Insecta > Hemiptera > Aphrophoridae > Philaenus > Philaenus spumarius. The sequence goes on from JAGFPH010008981.1 coordinate 31,171, forward strand.
TGAATAACCTAACCTAACCTGACGTCAAAATTACGTAGGAACCTGCTTGGGGGGGTAGTTTTCCGGGGGTAGTATTCCG